>JANHFX010007991.1:22652-36501 GCA_027560015.1 Chloroceryle amazona
AAAGCTATTTAGTAGTTGTCCAATACAGAAAACATGATTCCATACACTGCTGCTACCAGTGCTGAAGAAAGAGCTCTATTTTCCAGGAAGAAATACTGATCAAATGTCCTTCTCCAGCAGACAAATAAAACATAATGCAGAAGCTCCACTTGCAGTCCCTGCTGATGACTTCTGACCCTCACTCCACAGGGCACCACATATGGAAAGGTCCCTATGGGATGTACAGCTCAGAACTCCTACAAGCAATGCCTGAAAAGGAGAGGAACTGCTGATCTGTGCCAAGAGAACAGACCCTCTATCAAACCTACCCACATTTAGAATCTATTAAAGCGTTTTCAAGATATTTTTCCTCTATTGATGAAGATCTTTCAGACACAAGACAGGCAGCACGACTACAGCCCAGAGAATACTTGGAAAATCATTTCCCTTGGTTGCTCTCCTGACTAAACATTTTGAGTCTTCCCCTGTTTCCCTAACAAATCGCAAAGGCTCTTTTCAGGTTTTAAAACTTTCAGGAACAGAGTGTAACTAACAGATTAGTTTTTCTGCTCTGCTTTTAGGAAACAGAATCATATAAAAATAAAACTGGTGTTGTAAGCAATAAATCCAGTAACTGACTATTGTATAACAGAGTTAACTCACAAAAAAAAAAAACCAAACAACCCAAACCAACAACAAAACCCAAGCACAAAGCCAAGCCAACAGCTCACCAAAACATCTCCTCTAATACCCAGCAGTTTATAACACATCCAAAGACAGCCACTACATAAAATTGTGTCAAAACAGCATTTCACTCTTCCTCGAGGAAACAAACCCTTGCCCTATCAACACCCCAGCTTCAATAGCGGGGAATTCACTCAGAGAAGGATCTTTCACTTGCTTCCCCAAGGATCATTGTCCCAAAGCAAAGAGAATCAGTTTGAGAGAGGCTGCCACAGAGGTCAGTGTAACATCAAACTCACGAGTTTAATTTGTGGCGTTTTTTTCCAGTCTGAAAAGCCATACAAAGGAAAACATGCATAATAATACAAAAATAACGTAATGTGCACATCCTGTTGGCATTAAGATTAATCCTTGACTGCCCTGATGAAGGAGTAAGTCTGTAGGAGACAAAGACAAGACCGGAATGCAGGAGCTAGTGGTGTTTTTTCTACTACCGATAATCTCTACTGCCCATGGCATCTACATCCAGCTCATGGTGAGATATTCATCTTCCCTCCTCCCTCAGCAAAACCATGCACACATCATCTCCCACACGGTCCAGAAACTAGGAGCCCAGAAGAATTAGCCAACTAATAGGAACTGCCACTATACATTTAATACTGAACTATTTAAATATACAGTCGTATATGAGGCTGGACAGAGAGAGGAGAGGCTGTTCAGCCCAGAGAAGACAAGGAGACCTCGTTGCAGCCTTTTAGTATCTGAAAGGGACTTTTCACAAAGGCTTGTAGTGACAGAACAAGGGGTAATGGCTTCAAACTGGAAGAGGGGAGATTTAGACTGGAAATTATTGAAGAAGTTCTTCAAAATAAGGGTGGAACAGATCAACCAGAGAGCTCTGGATGCTCCATCACTGGATGTGTTCAAGAGAAGGTTGGATGGGGCCTCGAGGAACATGGTCTAGTGGGAGGTGCCCTGCGCATGGCAGGGGGTTGGAACTAGAGGATCTTTAAGGTCCCTTCCAAGCCAAACCATCCTGTGATTCCATGACAGTATACACACCCTACAAGTACATTGACATACAACATTTAATAACAAAATATTGTAGTACTCAGGCCAACAATAATAAGTCAACTAGTCAAAGGTTACCACCTTTGCAATACCCACTACCAGTTCGGGGGTGATAGTGACTGGTTTCTTCACAGCTTTGAGTGAGAAGTCTTGCTGGCTGCATCCCCAAACTTTTAAAAATGGGGGATTTAAGGGAGAAAGTTCATCATAGGTCGACAAAACTATTATTTTAGAATTGAGATGTAGAAGTCTACTGAAAAATAGTCAAGTACTGCGCATCCTTTTATGTTTGGGTGGCATCAAAATCGATAGTCAGGTGCCCAGTACAGAGCATACGTTCAGCAGTTGAAGCATTTCAATTTATAGGCAAGCTGATATACTCAAAGAAATCCTTTGATTTTCCTTGGGCTGATCTTTGATGTTTATGCCACTGCAGGTTCCATTTGCTGTTTTTACATCTTCAAAGACATCTAAAAACCATCTTCTCCAGCCACATTTTCCTCTAGCAATTTTATTTGTAGAGAAAAAAAAAGAAAAAGAAAAAAGACAATGAAGGTTGCCTGAAGAACCATGACAGCTGCTATAAATGAGCATTCTTCAAATGTATTTTTTTCCAGTCTTCAGGAGGAGAAAGGAAAACAAAGGGAACACCTGGGTTTCAAAGCTGTGGCCACCTTCCCATATCTGAACACCACTTGGCTGGTGTGTTATTCATGCCTGGATTCTCTGCAGTAATACTCTTTCCTATCAACATTGCTGTCACAGAAGAGATCCAGCAATATCAAACAGAATTTATAGAAGCATACACTGTTCTTGCCAAAGGCCACAGCTATAAAATACAGATATTCTGCCCGCCTTTTATTCTTTGTTTGCTTTTAAATGTATACAGTGTGATAACAAAGTTTTAGTCCATCTATTCTGCTGTTATTAGAAGTAGATACTGGAACAGGAAGCTCAATTAGATTTCTGTTTGAGCAGACAGACATCTAATGTTGTCTGCAGCAGTACAGCATAAAAGTAAAACCATAAGCCAGTTCAAATTGCCCAGTACAAGGAATATTTCTTTGCTATGCTGCTAGCCCTTTGTGTTTGAAGGCCCTGGGTCAGTAGAAACCTCAGATATCTCCTAATTAGTCACAATGGGCAGGATGAATATTTACATGTGGCTGGCTATAGCTTTATAAAACATTTACAGCTACACACGGAGCACAAACAATAAGATACTTTCTTTTGCCATCTTCCACTTCACAGTACTGGCCTAAATGTTAAAACCCTCTGTTTTGGTCCAAAGTTATGTTAAACCATGCTACTAGCTCCATTTGAAATGCTGCCCACCAAATGCTGCTGCTTTCATTTTCCAAGGGGAAAAAAAACCAAAACATTCTGCAGGTACCACAGCAATCTCATTTCTGATATGGGAGAAGGACAGGGAAGAGGAAGAAATGATTTATGGGGCTTTAACGTGATGCAAGGCAAACCTGAGATATCATTAAGATATGGTCAGTGGCACAAGGGCATTTAAGAGCCCTTATGCAAGCACACCTTTGTCATATTTCAAGACATCACCTTTTAAAAATGAAGCGATGCGAGAGATCTTGGACTAAAATACATCTCGTCTACCACACTCATGATGAAATCCAAACAAAACAGAACATCCAAAATGTCAGCATGACCGGGTTACAATGACACGTACAGATAAGAGGCACCTCTGTAAATACCCAGTTTCCTATTAAATTGTCCATTTTCTTCCTTTTCTTCCTTCCTTTTTTACGTATCTCTTTTAAAGCTCCAAATCAGCTGTAACATGCCATTGACATTTCTTTACACTGTAGCTATAAAGAAACTTGAACATTAATTGCATTTATAGTAAGCAGAACTGAAAAAGGTCAGCTACCTGAAAAATGGTTTTTGTACTAAATGGCCCAACAACGGTTAAATCTTTCAAACTGGTAGGAGGAACATTTTGATTATTTCACCCAGCGGCTGAAGGAACCAAAATTATCTGTTGGCAAATATTTGAGGGATCTGTGTTTCTTCACAGTAAGGATCACTGAAAACGTAATTCCTTCAAGACAGTGCAGATCCTGAACTTGGATGGTTTTTGTAACACAGTTTCTGGGTTTATGCAATTACAGACAAAATACAACCTCAGAGATGTAACTGGGAACATGACCCAGTCCAGTTTGTGACCAGTAGCCCTTAGAAGATAACCAGCCAGTTGGTTGGTCTTTTCCACAAAGAACAAGGGTGCGTTTGCAATGTGGTTTTACACCTCTGCAGCCCGTGCGTTTCTGGGGATTTGAATTATCATCTATCGCCAGGTCTGCCTGGGTGCAGTCGTGTGGAATACTACTCACTGTTCTGCAACTGAATAAGGAACACCAGCAAAATTATCGAGGCTATTCTTAAAAAAAAGAAAAAAAAGTAAAAAAAATAATAAAGTCACCTCTATTTGATACTGCAAAGCCTGGAGCCTGGCCTTTCCTCATTTTATATTCTGTATCGCTGATGTCTTTCTTCACTCCCTCCATGAAACAGTGGAGCACTCTGACAGTGTTCTTTTCTGGTGTGCAAATACCATTCAGAGGGCATTTTTCCCTGTCATTTTCTGCTGCTGAAACATTTCTGCTATACTTTAGAACTGCGTATTTTCTCAGGACCAGGATATAGTGTGATTTTCTCTTTGCAGAAAAGTTGTTACCCCTTTTATTTGCTTTTAAATTGAATTTCATATTGATTAAAGGTCCAGGCAGACTAGTGATATTTAGTTATCCCTGATGAGAAAGTACTTTACAAAATATTTAATTTTCTATTACATGCTATATGTAGTGTTTTCATATCATTGTACAGAATGTAATACTTAATTTTATTCCTGCTATGGAATTTTATAGGGTGGTCTTAAAATCTCTAGGAATAGACATAAGTCTTTATTAATTTCTACTGGCTTTAAAAATAATTCTTGTAGGACCTCTTTGCTTTCATCCTTAAATTCTTTAGATCTAGTTCATAAAGGTTCACTGAACACGTATGATGATATGGACCATGGAGTATCTATCACAGAACCACAGACTGGTTTCAGGGGGAAGGGACCTTTCAAGGTCATCTACTCCAACCCTCCCCCCTGCAGTGAGCAAGGACATCTGCAACTAGAGCAGGGTGCTCAGAGCCTTGTTTAGCACACAAACTTTGTGGTAGGACACCTTGTGTTGAGGGTCTCTGGATTCTTTGCCTTTATTTACGAAACCAGGAAACTATGCTGGTGTTAAGCTCCAGCTTCTCTACCCACTACAAAAATATGTGAAATTAGCTACTAATTTCAGAACGAACATGACTTGAGGCACTATTTGCCATCAGTAAATGTTGAATCCACACTGGGGACTTCCCAAAAGCCACCAAACTTTGTACATCAGTTATTTTACTGCATGCTCAGGAACAGTTCAGTCATTCTCCTGTACGATATCTGGAATCACATCTCTTTTGGGTCCTCTAAGAAATTACATTCGTCATCCTATATTTTGTACTTCATGAATAGGATGATCAGAAGGGGCCAGCTATCCCCTTTCATGAACAATGACAGTTTTACACCAGTATTTTTTGGGGCAAAGGGAAACACTTGGTTACTTGAACGGCACACATTGCAACACTCAAAAAATTACAGTTTTTACATCGCTGGATTCCAAACATTTGAAAAACATACTAAGCACTCAGGTTCTGTTTAGAAAGCAGAAGAACCTTCAGCCAAAAAGAAAAATAATTGACTATTTACAAGATTCATTGAGGGAGCACAAGGCCAGCAAGGAAAGGCTGAAACTGCCAAGCAATGAACTTGCATCAAATCATTTTCCCACCCAACGTCAGTTCCTTTGGAAAAGATTGATGTGCCCCTTTCATTGAAGCACAGTTTGAAATGCAACTGCTAAGGGAAACCTAAAACAAGATATGGAAACAGACCACAACTGGTTGCATAATTTACTATACGACACTAGAGGAAAAGAGAAACCTTGCTTAAAAAGCAGCAATGACTACCAGGGATGGATGGGAAAGAAAAACAGTCTTGTAACGCTGACCCGTGAGGGCAATTAACTAACTGCTTACTTTAATGAAGTATTTTAAAAGAACAAGGCAGTGCAATTCCATTGGACTCAAAATTAACTCAAAATACATTCAACTTCATCGCCCCTCAAAACCCAGGAAAACTTACTGCTCAGTTTGATTTTGGTAATGACCTTCAGTTCCAGACAGGAGGGTGCTGACAGGGTGGCCACCACCCAGCTCCCTGCCAGAATGGACTCGCTCTTCAAACATCTTTGTCATCGATGACATTTTGATTTTCTATACTGCGGGCCTGGCACGGAACCAAGTACACAGAAAAAGGGAAGATTAACAATAGAGGAAAGAAGCAAACAGCCCAGCGTTCCAGCAGTGGCCTGAGGGCAGACCCAAAGTGTTTTCAAGTGTTTGTCCAATGTATTTTTCAAGTATCTCTCACTTCCAGAAGCCGCTATAAAATGCAGCCAATGCTTTCACTATATTGCTGTGGTCGCTGCCACAAAATGTGTTCTGGAAACAGCTGAGAATGTTTTATTGCATGCCCTTAATAGGGAGTAGCCTAGAGGTTCATAGGCTTAATAGTGAAAAAGACCTTTGCTGTTTCCTAGCCTTGTTTTTCTGTGGATTCCCATTACCGACAGCTCCATCACCGCGCCGTATTAATGCCGCACTGTTGTACATTTGCCTCTGCTGACACATTCAATTTATCCCTTCTGCTGTTCTTCTCTTCCTCTCTCACCTATCTACATATCATCTAGCACTGTATTTTTTTTCTCATTTAAATCCCCCTCCTGAACTTTAGGGAACAACCGCAGATTCTGGGTCGCTGATCCAGGATCATTCAGGGTTACCTTGATTAGCTGCTACTCTGTGTCTGGTCAGGGTGTAACTGATACAACACTGATGTGGAAAGGATTTCTGTATTCTGCTCTGTTCCCTCTGTGATCTGAGATGCAGATATGGCCTAATTCTTCAAGCTCTATGCATATGGGGACTTAAAACATCAAAGATGCCTCTGCGTGCAGGAAGCCACCTGGCAATGAGGTTACAAGACAATAATCCAATCCAAAGCAAAGACAGTTTCTGAAGATGCTGTTTCCCCTTCTCCCCCAGCTGTAACCTGCCAGCACAGACTGTGCCTCCTCTTAACTGCTTCATGGCTCTTACCAGAAAAAACACATGGCCTGAATTGCCAAGATGTCTTCTGACCAAATTTAAACCAGTCTTTCAGACCCACAACCACCTGATCAAGGGCCACAGCTGATGTTCCATCTCATAAAAGGGCAACCAGCAGCCAATGCAGGATACATGGAGTCTTCTACCCACCCACCACCTTTATCTGAAGGTCTTCATTGAATGAGTGGTCCAAGCAGAATTCAAATAACCAATTCTGACAGTAAAGCAAGTAAAAAAAGGGCTTGGTGTAGGTCTTTAATACTGCAGGTAAGCACTATTCAGGGAATTATGTGCACAAGTGCTAAAAAAAACAGGCAGGAAGGGTCCTTGTCCTACGAAGACTGGTAGAGCACGAGAATGGGAGGGAAGGAAAGAGAGCCAAGAGCCCCATCTGCTCAGCACAGAGCTGTCTGTCTGTGTACCACTCCCATTTTCCTGATGATCAAGTTTCTCGGAAAGCTTTGTAAATTAGCCAGTTCCTCCTTACAGGCTGATACACTGATTACACACGTATGCTTCCATCAACAGACCAGCTACAACTACAGCAAAAAGTCAAAATAGATCGATGTCAAATTATCTGCATCTGTACATTTTCCAAGTTTCTTCCAGGAACTGAAAGTTCATCTCTACGCAATTCCCCTTATCACTTACTTCACAACACTCTCCGAGCCAATCAGACATTCAGGATTTGCTCTGCCAAGATCATCCCTATTCCAAAAACCTCTTTGCAGCAACGCTTGCGAGTTTTAGAACATGGAACATCACCAAATCACAAAGTTATTTAAAGCGTGCCAGGTCACATTCACTACATGGCATTGACTTTCATGTATCTAAAATGAAATATCAAAGTCCCCGTGAATGCAGCTCTGCATGTGTCTGCCTGTTTGCCTTCCTCAGGAAGCCATGCTCTACAAGAAGCCTTACTTCCTTAGGTTGTATGTTTTATTGCATACAAAATAAGTCTTCACAGAACGCCCAAGTGTTTTTGTTTGGTTTTACAAAAGAGAGCGAGCTTGTTCCTGTCGTGTTTGTTCTATGCTCAGCTATAAAAATCAAACCAAGGATTGGTATTGCCTCAGATTTTTCTTTCTTCTGATCTGTGGAGATGACATGCGAGGATTCCATCCTGACTCCTGTGGAAACCTGAGTCAACAAAACAAGCACATGAGCAACCCTAGACAAAACTCCTTCTCCGCCTCATGTACCTCATTGAGATGCTTCAGCTTTCTCTGGATGCAGCTCTACTGGAAGGTACCTGTGATTTCAGCCTCAAGAATCTGTTCCTTGCTGACCCTCCTGCTGTAGCAGCCAGTAAGTACACACAGAACTCAGGGGTCTTTAAAGAAAAAAACAGTACCAAGATCATGAAACTCATTTCATGTAAAGGAAAATGTGATGAGGTAAATTTTTTAGTATCTGCAAACTGGGCTTGGTTGTTTGTTTTTTTTATTGGTTTGGGTTTTTTTGATGTCTTGTTTGGTAGCTTTTTTTTTTTTTAATATATTAACTCTTTGGCACTTTTGGCTTTGTGTGCTTTGACTCTAAATATATTTTCTTACAGGCTATTTAGTATTTCAAGCAGTACATATTTGTTACATCTCAAAGTCAAGTTTTCAACCTGGAAAAATTCCCCCACCACTTGGGAACACGTTCGTTGAAACTTTTAAAAAGAAGAAGCCACAGCCACTATTACATGTGACAAGATGATGTTGCAGCCACATCACTTAGTTGGACATCATAGTCAAAGTTATACACCTAGGTATTTAGAATAACAGGAGGAAAAAAAAAAAAAAGAAAAGGTCTCTCCCAGTTTTCCTTTGTGTACTGCAAAACCAGGCACAAGATGAGAAGTGTCTTTCTGAACTCTTGAATCTCCAAAACCAAATCAATATTACTTACTGCAGCTAACAATTCCTCAAAAATCAGCTTTAAATGCAAACGGGTTTTTCTCCTGTAGCCAGTTCGATTATCCTTTACTAGTTACCGACAAACCAGCCCCAGCTCTAAGGTGTTATTCTTTGTGGTTTTAAGTGTCAGTTGAAAATAGCAGTATCCATCCGAAAGGACGCTTACAGCAATTGCAAATTCTGAAAATTAATCTTACGAAGAAGAATAACTCATCCTTTTCTCAACCTCAAATCATACCAATTTGGGAAGTCAATAAAGTAAAATTAACACTTTCACTACAGCCTGATTGCACTGACTGCGGCTGAGGGAAACAATTCAGTCTTGTGAAGAGGCACCTTCACCCTCTCCCGGGGATTGCAGGACGTGCTGCAGACAAGAATATAACAAATGGGAGCTGCTGATAGGCAACAGCCCTTGTCTTAAGATGCTTTATACCCATGACAGTGCTACTCTGAAAACAGAGATATGCAACCTTCACTCTGAATTGCTGCTGCTACCTCCACAAAGGGGCCGAGTAGCAGAGAAACAGCAGTGAGCAACAGGAGTAGCAGGTCCCAGTGCGGCCAGTCCAGTACCCCTTAACTAGCCAGGAAGGCAGGGGGGCTGCTCATTTAGATCTCCTGGGCCAGCCAGGTGGGAAGAAAACTTCAAGTTGATGCTTCAATTTTGCTTTCTCTGCATATACCCCCAGCATCCTGAGTCTGAGCCAACGAAGCACATCTTTGTGTCTTTGGCTGGAAGGCTCAATGACGGTATTTAGAGAAGGAAAGAGATTTAAGTGAAGCATATTGCAAAATAAAGCATCGTAAATAGAATGTTAGACTACTAACAAACCTCCTAGGCTCTTCAAATTTGTGCTTTTTATTTCTGACTCAACAGAAAGAAAAAAAAATCACAGGCTTGCTTTATCATTTAAATGTCTAACACAGCAAAGATCAAAGTTTGGTGCTGAGGAGTTGACACATTTGATGAGCTAATCAGCGGAACAGACTCAGGTTTTGGGGGTATGAATAATGTAAGCAAAAGGCAACTAAAACCCATAGCTGTACAAGCACCTTGTGACAACCCCATCATTTGAGTAATCAAATCCCGGATTGGACACAACACAGAAGAGCACAATTTTCTACACAAATTAAGGGCTCTTCCATCACTGGGTATTTCAAAAACTACCATACCTATAATAACTAACAACTATTCCATGAGCCTTCAGGAGCTGATATGAGAGACAGAATAATGAACTGTTTCCCACATCTCTTGGTCATGTTCATAAGGCTCATGCAACCACATTCCCTAACAAAAGCACCTGAACAAGCTCAGTGCAAATATTTACACACCTAGCCACAAAAGGACACTCGTGTGTGGAGAAAGAAGCCCCGCCGCCATCTCACCATTGCTCGTGGATCTATCTACATAAACATCTTCAGTTGCACATGACCGAGTTACACAACCACAGCAGCTCCCCTTCACATTCCATCAAAGCCATCCAGATTGCAAATGATACACGAGTATTAACAACTTCCCTCCCTTTCCTCCTCTGTGCACTCTGGAGATGACTGACAAGCTTTGCCAGCAGCCATTTACGAACAAGATAAACCCGGGGTTTACAATTTATATTAAACCAAGAAGCTCCCAGAAAGAAGTAAGCATGCAGTGCAGAGGATGGCTCACATGATAAAATCCAGCTCTTTCATGACTCTTCAGTCACTGCCCGAGACACCACGGGGTCTACAAGCAGGATGCTCAGGAGCATTTTAAACAACGGGAGGTGCTGGCCAGTAAAAGCTGTTCACTGACACTGGTACAAACTCTGAATGATCAGAAATTCTCCCTGTCAGGGCTTGAATTTTGCTCTTACTATTTTAGGCTCCTTAAAGCCCTAATATGAACCACCAGGGGCCTGGTGTGAAGCGCTGATCTACTGGGTGAAAGCTGGAGCTCCAAGGCTCCGCTCACATGGGGCTAGAGAAAAGCACATTAAGGCCTTTTTACTTTTGAAGCTGTAGTGTGAATAGTAACAAAAAGTATATACCAGGGAACGGTATTTTCAATTCACAAATATCTTGCAATTACCATTCCAGAATCCCCAAGCAGTTCATAAACCTAAGATTACAAAACAATGCTAATATATATCAGAACATCATGCATATGTATAAGCAAATAAAGACACCGCGGGATCAGTTTGACTGTGGAAAAGCCAACGCACATTTTTTACACAAATTAAAACAAACCATCCATACAAACTGGTGCACACTTAAAAGACTTTTGTGCAAACGTAGATGTAATACCAGGCCACGGCAATTTGTGCAGACACCAAAATGGATTTTGCGCAGTAGTCGGCACGGGCAGAAACCTTTACTTTGTTCAAAACTTTACTTTGCTCAAGATCATACAGGAGCCAACAGGCGGAAAAATATATCCAACATGAGTTCTGCTTGAAAACAATGAACCTCATCGATTCCAGCCTGACAGATCACACACAAGAACTCTGCCTACCACAATGATGCACTGAAAAAAAAAAATCATTAAGGTTCTAATAAAGCCAACGCAATAACAGCAAAATTGCACTTTAAACTTCCAGCGAGGGCCTGCTCATGGCTGCTCTCAAGGCCCAGCTTGTCTGGCCAGACTCCCCTTTGCGTTCGGGGTGTCGTGCACCAGCCAACGTGGCAGACAAACCAACCTCCTCTCCCTCCGAGAGGCCCAAAGCAACAGATGGAGCCATTAGCTCCCTGCCCCACAATATCGCTGGGGTTTGAACTGAGGGTGCCAGGGAGATAATTGCTTCCCCTGCTCTCCTGGAATACACTGCAGTGTTTGCTGACAAACTCTCTTACTCCAAGCACACACCATAAAGCCCCAGGGCAGTGGAGCATTTCTATGCCTCTGTAAATGTAGCTAGCCACAAAAATTCATCCCCAGTGCAATATGCAGCATTTTGAGGTTAAGTCTCTAGCCGTTCTGGCCGATACAAGATGTTGTCTTTTTGTGCACTAAAATGGAGACTTAGGAGATGTTTCCACCTCACTGTGGCCAAAATTACTGGTCATTATGTTCCCCAAGCAAAATGTCTACTATGTCTTAGTCTCTTTGTGGCCACACTTCAGCAGTAGGTAATTTAACTTATATTTGGTTATGTGGCACGGAGAACAAGTCTGGATACAAAATAATTAAGCATTTTGAATAATTAATTGCTATTATGGTATTATGGTCTTGCCATTTAAACTTGTCAGTTCTCTATTAAAAAAAAAAAGGAAAAAAAAGCCTATTATAGCTACTTCATCCCCTATTTCCTTATTTTCCTCTTCTCTAGACATGTTTTTTTCTAAAATTGAAGTAAAACATTTACAAACACTTCACAACCCACACATTTCCCTGAGTATCACTGCACACGCTATGCTGCAGCACCAAACTGATTTTAGTTTCAGATCATTACAGGCTAAAAACAACAGATTTTAAGAATACTGGGTCACAAACTTATCCCTCTCAAAATAAAGCCTTTATGCACTGTAAATCCAGGTTAAAGCATTAAGGGGCACTTAAGGTAATTTCAGGGACAAGGTACCCCATGGGATTGCCAAGGACAGTTCACAGCAGACTGCACTACAAGGGATTCATTGGACAACAAGCTCTCAAAGGAGAAGACAGGAGCCTGTGAATGTCTCTTGATGAAAGCACCTTTAACTGGTGTTGCTGCTGTCCCCACAGCTCAGCCAGGCTGCTCTTCTGAGCAGAGCACATTGGTATGGAGTAGCTTTTTCCCCTGACTGCTTTAACAAGCTGGGTGTGATTGGTGAGGCATGACATGGATGGAGTTTATTTCCCCAAGACATTTTCTACCAGGTAGCTTCAATCTACTGCTTTGCAGCACGGTAATGAGTGTCACCTATAATATATTCTATGTCTTGAAATGATTTATGTGATGCCCTAGAATTTGTAGAGTCCCATCCTTGGAAGATTTGCAACCCAAACTTCAAGAGGATCTGATCATATAAATCTGACTGGAGCAGAAGTCCATCAACTTGGACAGGACTCAGTTCATGGCAAGTTTACGCTCATGCAAATCTCCTGGAGGACTGACATGCAGAACAGCAGCAATATTTCATATAAAAAAATGTATTTTGCATACAGTATATTGCATCTCTTGCCGCTTCTCCCTAATGAAGCTGTCCTCCCCTGTACCACCCCTCTCCTGTTCCTCTACCACCCAGCAAACCCCAGCCCCTAGTTGATATTTGTTCCCTGGTTAACTTCCAATCTTTCAAGTCTTTCCAGAACTGAGTCTCTGTCAAACACACTTTGGTCACTTGACTGCCGACTTTTTTTTTAATGGAGTAGGACCGACCAGAGAAGAATAGGAAGTAGAAACAAGCTGCTCCCAGATAGTCAATGCCTAAACCCACACACACATAGGTAGACTTCATCCTGTTCTTGTACATCACATCACCACCTCTGTAACATATCTTCTTACAACAAGGGCAGATTCATTTCTCCACTCGTGTCCCATGTACTTGAATAGACACATCATGCCCATTCTCCTTTGCTCTCTCCCTTCTGAGGTTTTAGCAAAAAAACCCAGCAACTTTGAGGGCCACATGGAGCCACAAGGTGGCATATTCTGCCTCAGGGTTACGTGCTCTCCTGTGCTGGGTGGCTGACATAGACACGGAAACATGCACAAGCTGAAACGCCATTCTACCCCAAACCAGCAGCTACTTGGAGCAGTTGAAGAGAGAACTGCTGGACAAACTCTAAACTGGCTTCATCTACTTTCAGCAGCAATATCTACTTTGAAATACTCAAGACCAGGAGCTCAAACAAACTTCCTTAAAAGTGATAAACGCTCTCCAATTATGACACACTACCATTGCCACCCCCACGGCTGGCCTGTAGGGATGGAGTGCTCAGGGTCAGGGGCCTCCCGTTCTCCTAACTATTCATCAGCTTCATTTCAGTTGTAAAACATGAGCCTAATGAATCCAGG
>JANHFX010007991.1:37501-87224 GCA_027560015.1 Chloroceryle amazona
CCACCTCTGTAACATATCTTCTTACAACAAGGGCAGATTCATTTCTCCACTCGTGTCCCATGTACTTGAATAGACACTTCATGGCCATTCTCCTTTGCTCTCTCCTTTCTGAGGTTTTAGCAAAAAATCCCAGCAACTTTGAGGGCCACATGGAGCCACAAGGTGGTATATTCTGCCTCAGGGTTACGTGCTCTCCTATGCTGGGTGGCTGACATAGACACTGAAACATGCACAAGCTGGAAACGCCCATCTACCCCAAACCAGCAGCTACTTGGAGCAGTTGAAGAGAGAGAACTGCTGGACAAACTCTAAACTGGCTTCATCTACTTTCAGCAGCAATGTCTACTTTGAAATACTCAAGACCAGGAGCTCAAACAAACTTCCTTAAAAGTGATAAACGCTCTCCAATTATGACACTGTACCATTGCCACCCCCACGGCTGGCCTGTAGGGATGGAGTGCTCAGGGGCCTCCTGTTCTCCTAACTATTCATCAGCTTCATTTCAGTTGTAAAACATGAGCCTAATGAATCCAGGCCTACGTGCTTATGCACCTCTCATCCCTCCTGCTCCGCAAAGCTAATACTAGCCCATAGGAGACACTTCTTTCCTAACTGCAACGTTATGAAATTCTGCAAGACGACGGAAAAACTACGTGGTTGGGAATTCCCTCCCCCCTTTGTTATTTTTCACATTACTCTGCAGAGCTTAAAGTACATGATGAAAGTTCACCAAATGTATCTCAGCCCAGCCTGTACATTAGCTATTCACTCCTAGGAATGCTTGCTGCAATGGACATAAAACCATGTCTTTTTTTTCTTTTAAATGACAGGGATTCCTTTCCTTATTGTAATCTTTTATTACGTTTCATTCGCAGTTGTCTACTTTGATTTAAGGTACATCTTTCCTCTTGACTGACGAGGCAGCACGAGGCAGGCATATCAAAGCTAAAGAGTTATTTACTTGAGAAACACCAGCTTTGATGATCCCTTCCCTCCCCTCTCAAGTAGTCTTTCAAAGTCCAGTGTATGCAACTCCCCATTGAGTAAAATGACTGCACTCCTTATCCAGCTGCTCTTTGGTAGTCTGTGATCAGGCAATTTATAAAGGCAGCATAATAGAGTTAACAAAAAATGCCCTTCCCTTAGAGTTAAAAATGCACAGTGAAGGTTCACAAAGAACACCGTAGAGAAAAATATTTGCACAAAGATCTCTGCAGCAGTTCTTCGTGCAGCATGGTTCATAACAACCTTGGGAGAGCGACTGGCTTTGGGCTGGCTGGAGTAGGAACAACAACCCCTTAACAGAATGAACCCTGATTTCTTCCCCAGTTCTCCTCAAACCTTGAAACACACACACACAAAAAAGTCCTCAGATCCCTGACATAGTCTGCAGCTTCCTCACTCATCATGCCCCCTCCAACACAAACTAATAGCTGATACTGCAGCATTAAAAGTGAAGGATGAGGGAACTCAAACTCCTGGTCAGAAGATTGAGCTTTTTGAGTAAGAGGAACAGTAAATTAAAGATTCCTGGTAAAGGGAGAGACAATAACCAGTGATATACCCCACTAAAGGCCCTAAGAAATAAGGAATAAAATCAACCATAAAATAATTCAGGCTGGAGGAGGCATTTGCAAGTCATCTGATCCAACTCCCTGCACCAAAGCACAGCTACATTTAAAGTTGCATTCAACTTTGAAATTCTAACAAGATCCATTTCTTCTGGTTCTCTCACTATGCATCTCCAAGATGATTTGGCTCCATCCTCTTTATTATATTACTCAGCCACTCACCTGCCTCACTTCCCTCAGGACCTTACATACCATCATCTTACAGTCACAGCAGCCAAAGCTGCCACTAACCTTCAGAGTCCCAAACTGTTCACTAGTAGCAGGTTCACCCAAGAATCTCCTCTTTTTGCCTCATCCAGCACCTGCAACCTAAAATTATTCTTGCTGCACTCCAAAACCCTTTTGGATTGCTTGCATCCTGCCACACTGGCCTTCCAGCAGATGTTGAGGTGATTACATTTCTGCATGAAAATAGCATTTTCAAGAAGCTCCAGTAACTCGCAGGCTTCCACGAGATCACACAAATAGCCTTCACATCTGCCAGCCCACAGCTCAATGGTGTCACCATGACCTGAAGCAAGTTACAGAGACAGACATTACTTCCCCATGAAAACTACACTAGTACAAAATTTTAGCATGTACTGTTTTCTTTCACAAGGATGGAAATTTTGGGAGGGAAAAGATGGCCTTTTTTTTTTTTAGTCCCCAAGAAAAAAGAAAACCCAAGTCGAACATATGTTGCTCATGATCTTGGAGAGGGGGAATCTCTCAACACCCTGCTCATTCCTTCATGTCGGAGAGTTTGCCAGGCTCTCCCTGTTCCCATTCACACTGGAGTTGTAGGTTTTGTTTTACTTTTTTTTTTTTCTTAGAGCTGTAATTGACTGTATGAAGTTTTGACAGTCTTGACAGCATCATGCGTCTTCCAAAGCTTTCCAGCACAAGCAAGAGAAAAAAAATAAAAAGGAAATGGAGTATTATTTCATGACTCACTAAGGGGTGATTTGCATGCAAGTCTGCACAGTGGTTTGGTTAACTCATCAAAATTTCACACCAAAACAAAACACTTAGGACTCTGACCTTCTGCTCTGCAAAGAGCAGGAAGGATTCTTGCATCACTTTTGACAGCTTTCTCTTAAAAACGGAAAGATGAATTGCCTTGCAAACAGAATTCAACCCTGGAGGATGATGGAAACCTAATATGCATCTTGCTAGCGGTCTGGAATAGGAAGGTTTGATGCCCACTGCGCTGCTCTGTTCACCACAGCAAGGGCAGTTAACAACTGGACACCATCCTCTTTGGAAACACGCTGAAATACAAAGCCAGCTCCCAGCCCGAATCCTGGCACCGTGTTATGTGATTTTATACGAACAAGTTTTCCCCAATCAGTGATCAACTGGATAATGCAGAATTTTCCCAATCATCACAGATCTCAGAAATGCAAAGAGTGCCAAGTCAATTCCATTACGAGGTCAAATCCATTACCCATAAATGTCCACTGAAGTCCACAATACCACACTGATGTACGCCTGTTCGATATGCACTATCAAATCTTGGAAATGCAAAGGCATTTCCACTGTCAGGTGAATAAAAGCATTAGCAAGGCAGAGAGATAAGATTCTCTCCAGGAAAAAAGGAAATTAACTGATATCCAGAACTTACAGTATCATTCTATATTTAACAATATACTCAACAATTAAAGGTCTATCATTAAGCAAGTCACGCAAGTGTACACTCTGTATTCCAGATGCTGAATTCTGCTTTCAGATATGTACCTGCAAGATTTTAGTACATTGGACCAAAATGTATCCAAAGTTGATTTCAAAAAGTTCAATCCCAGTTTTCAGTGAAGGTCCAGTTTCCAGTTAAGGCCACCTTCTCACACAAAAAGAAAACAACCCATCTGACATCAGTAGGAATGGATGACTTTGGGAAGAAATGAAACTGGAGAGAATTATTTTTGACTAACCAGATCATCTTTTACATCACAAGATCATCAGACAGCTAAGCAAAGTAAACACCACAGTACCCGCTAAAATTACTTCTGTGGAAAGGTTTCTCCAAAAGTAACTACCAAAATTTTTAGAGAGGGTCAACCTGAAATAGAGAAGCTCAGCAAATACACAGACCTTTATCTTCCCAGGCACACAAAGCTGGAGTTACTACAGCCCTATGCACAAAGCGCGTAGCTGGATACCGTCCCGCGGTGCATGCACACGTCGGGCAGCATAGAGCCGTATGCCAATGCAGACCTCGTGGAAACTGCTCATCCACACAAACAAGCCCCAGTGAGGAAGGGGCAACTATGAAAATTTGCAGCTCTTCCTTTAGGGACATCTGTCAGATCTGGGCTGGCAAACCCAGTTTTGCCAACATATCCTATCTTGCCTTCAGCAAAAACCTGTCCTTCCCGACCTATGATTGGGAAAAGCTTTCTGTTACTACACCAAGGTCACAGAGACTTTGCAAGAAGGTTACAGAAAAAACAGTGAGGTTGTTTGGATGTTAAAAGGTCTCCTCTTGATCTTAATTCTTTAAGTAGCCAGCATGTTAGCTAGCAGCTCCTACACACAGTCTGGGCTTCAAGTTCTGCCAGAGACCTGCAACAGCAGGAAAGAGTACTGCTAATAGTCACAGGGGAATGAAGACGGCTACTTGGACACGGTCTGATCCCCTCCAGACACCCTCATATCTGAGGAAGCTACAGCCACAAGAATCACAGGGGTGCAGAACAACAAATTCTGCCCTACAAGCCCAGACTGTGAAGGACCGAAGGTAAAAATCAAGAAGCCTACGTACCCCAGCAAGGCCTGAAGGACTGTTCAGCATCCAGCACGTGAAGCCATGAGCAGCTCTGAGCAGAGCACTGTGAGAAGCAGAAGCACAGTGATTTTTTTCAGAAAGCCAACACAGGAAAAATTACTCCTGCCGTGCAGCCATCATTTCCTTACAGGTGATTGCCTGTCCAGCTGGTTATTGCAAGGACACGTGGCTCTCCCACCGTGCTGTGATGACATGCACAACAACATACTTTCTTTGCCTGTTGTGTTTTGATAGACGCAGCGTAACTGTTTTCATGCAGAAGGAGCAGTGTGCTCTGATAAGAGTTTGCTTTGCTAGGGCTGCTGGCAAGCCCACTAGAGGTGCATCTGTATTTACAGAAATTCATCTGGCAGAGCAGGAATACGGGTGCTTTCCACGAGGGCCACATTCACACCAGAAAAATGAAGAGCATCCATCAGCAGCAAGCCAGAGCGGTTAGTTTCAGCCTAGGCTTCCTCACACAGTACTTTTGAATCTCATCCCCAACAGATACTTAGCCCTTGAAGGCTGTAAGCTCCTGCGCCATTTGGCACTGCAGAAAAACCCCAGGGATATTAGTCCCGGGGTGAGCATCCCTATTTCTCATCCTTTGGAGAAGATGGAAGGTGAATTGGGAACTGAGTGACAGGGCTCCCCCGTCCACACTGCCGGGGGTAACAGCACCAGAGGCATCTCGCGACTGTCTCGTGACCCCTACAAAACACGGCACCTCCACCCCACTAGCAAAAGCATCATTTCAGCTGCTAGCATGATTTTACCCCTCTGGCCATCCGAACTGAGAAGAAACTTCACAGGCATAGAAATATCAGCTGTATTCCCTTCCCCGGGTGAGGGTTCTAGTTTACAGTGACCATGAACTTTCTTTAACTGGAATAAAAGAATAATTTTTAAGTAACTAATGGCTAGTGTGCTCCTGCAGCTATCTACACTCAATCATTATTAACCTAGCAGATTATAAAAATGTTTGTACTCCACAGTGCTAAATAAAGTATCCATCAGGCAAAGGACTCTGTAAATCCCACAAATCTTTCACGACTCAATGTGTTTAATAATGGTACCTCATTTCAGTGAATAATAAAATAATAATGACTACACTAATGTAATAATTAGTTTTTTGCTTCCCATCTATCTGCCACTACAGAAACGTAGTAGCCAGATCTATGCATTTTTTTCTACAATTACCGTTTCTTTTCCTCTATTTAGAAACAAATGTAATTACTTCAGCTAGAGAAGACAGAATTACTCCTGCAGCAGTGGCAAAACATGCATCAACACTCATTTTCTATAATTATTTCACAAGCTGCTCTGTCTGGCATCTTTCTCAAATGAAAGGAGTTTTCAAAGGCCTTTGGCTACTTAATGAGCAGCACACAATTAGAGGCACAATTGAAGAAAAAAATAAAGGAAAAGAAGAAGAGGTTCTCACCATTTGTTTACCCTTCTCTTTTAGTGTCTGCCTTTAAACACAAAATAACTTCAGAGAACAAAATGAGCCTCCTCATACCTCACTTTTCTACTCGACAGACAGGAAGAGCTGCCAACAGTCTCCTCGAGGACAGAGAGGTGTCATGGTTAGGATATAAATAGGTACTATCTATACCCGGGTTTCACTTGCTAGTAAATGTATTATCATAGCATCTTGGAAAGAGTGTTGTGACCAACCTTAAAACTTTTGAAATTAGCATTTACCGGGGTTACTGTCTACACATAAAACCCAAACGCTGCTCCCATATCCCAGGTGAATTAACACATGGCAGAGCACTCACACTTAAATTGGTTGTACAGTTAAGTATGACCAGTGAAAACAAGTGTGGCATGGAGCCAATATTAAGAAGAGATGAGAGCACATCACTGCATTAGTGAAAAGTGAGCGGCATGAGCAGGGGCAGTTAGCATCAGAGGCCAGAAGACAAGCCCTGTCAGATGCTTCCACTTGGATTAGCTGGAGCTTTGCCTCTTCTATACTCTAACGAACAGCAGAAGCGGAGCATTGGAGGAACATAAAAAGACAGACAAGGGGAGACAGGCTGCTCTTGACAGCCAGATTTCTCTCGTCTCTCATCAGTCTTAAACCAAAATAAAATGTGACATGAGTATGACAAAAGGCTATTCCCATTCCGCAAGCTTCCTAAAAAAAAAAATCAGCACAGAAAGTCCCATGTATTCTTACAGCCTCCACACTCCCACACAAATTCATCACCCTTCTGACACCCAAAGCCTGACAACTCCTGCTACCAGCTTTTATGAATTAAAAAGAGAGTTATTTTAAATTCAAATAAGGCAGCACAGTAATTAAGTTATTTTTATACTCTTCTGCACTTCTAAGGCAAACTTAGAGTCTCCTCACTTCCCAAGCAGGTGTTTTTAAGGCACGGAGATGAGTAAATGGCACATTGCAGTCCCTCACACAAGTCACTTGACTGATGAGAGCGGTTAGTATCGCAGAACGGCGCACTGAACCAAAGGACTAAGGAGTCAGAGTATGTCCAACCCGAAGACAGACAAGTAACAAGAAAGTGCCTTGGCAGCACAGAACTCTAATAAGTAAAAAGCAAAGAAGTAGCTTCAGGTTTAAGTAGTTTAAAACTCAGTTCATAGTGAGATTAGCGTCGATTTGGCAGGGGGAAAAATTAAATTTCTAAAGATAAATCTGTAGAATCACAGACTATTTGTAAAACGGTGTCAAACAGTTTCCCATAAATTTAAGGGATATTCAGTGCAGTGAACAATCATAAGATCTCCAATCCAGACACCTAAGCAGAACTGAAATTTGGATGTTTCAAGAACTGAAGATGAATTTTAATGACTTAAGAGAAAATTGAGAAGGGAAATTGCCTTTCACATCTTCTTCCACAGCAGTTAATGCTTCAAACTGCCACCTACTACGCAAGATGAAACCTCATCTTGGGATGGCAGAACCAGTAACTAAGAATCCTGATGAGAATCTGCACTGCATTTTAAATGGGATAGTTACTGCTTGGGCCAGGAGTCAGGCTGAAACTCACGCTTGCCACAGATTTTATTTCTTTCTTTATTTTTAGAACCTAAGCCAGGTTACTTAATTTCACTGAAACTACTTTCCCCATCACATACAGGGATAGGAAGGAAGCTGCTCCGTTTTCTGATTAGGCTTTTAGAGTTTAGCACTTAGCATGAATAGAAGCCACAGCCTGCTGACCCTGAAATGAATTACATCCAAAGACCAAGAAAAAGGACTCTGATTCCGATAAAGCACAACACAAAGGGCTAAAAGGCTCACTGGAGGGGCTACAGGCTAAAAAGAAACCAATCAATAAATAAAAGCAACATGGCAGTAGAAGCACCACTGCTAGATCCTGGGACAGCTGGTTGAGCACATGCCCTTATCTTGCCTTTTACAGAGACACTGCTCTGTCCTTTCCCGCCTGCCAAGCTGCTCCTCCTGTCACTGAGCCCCTCTGGAACGAGCCTCCTTAGTCACAGCAAGTTGAGATGGGCTGAGCCCTGACCAGCCCTGGCTCCCACTCACATCATCTGGTTCTGCGCCTGGCATCCAAGGCGGTATGATCCGCTCTCCAACCAAGGGATCCCTCATCTGCCAGTGGGACGGAGCGGCCGCTGATTAACAGAGGCAAGGCTTCCTGCATCTGCCTCACCAGGGCATTTCAATGACAAACTAGTCCCCTAAGGAACGTTTACCAAACTGAAACACA
This sequence comes from Chloroceryle amazona, assembly GCA_027560015.1. Taxonomy (NCBI): domain Eukaryota; kingdom Metazoa; phylum Chordata; class Aves; order Coraciiformes; family Cerylidae; genus Chloroceryle; species Chloroceryle amazona. The sequence continues at coordinate 45,589 of JANHFX010007991.1, forward strand.
ACATATCACTGAGTTTCTACAGTCAAAAGCAGTGACGAGTGTGTCCCAGAGCACGGAGCGTTAGCTACATCAAACGCTGAAGCCAACACGTTCTTACCCTCTCTGTTTCCAAACATGCCATAATATTTACTGCTAGAATATCTTTCCCCATCAATGTTTAACTGTCTCCTATGGAGTCTAATTAAAATGAAGCATTGTAACATACAACCAACACTTGCACGCTATTGACAGATACTTGCAGATGTTATGATAAAAGAAAACAGCTCCCCCGTACTGATTAACACAGAAAGCTTTAAAGTTTCTCTATTTTCCCCATTATAGGTTAAGCTTAACCTTGCAACAGTAAGAAAGTTTCATCGCTTCTCTTTCATTGTAAAGACTTTACTAACACTTTGTACTTGAACAGTAATGCTTAGAATTAGGCAATCATTAGATTCCTCCTTTCATCTGCTACTTCAGCCTCAGCCACACTGAAAACAGAAACAATCTTCAGATTTCTTTTACAGTTTTAGAGAGTGGTCTCAGTGTATGAATAATTCAATACTTAGTGTCTAACTAAATTGAACAGTGATTATTGGAGGAAGCAGGGAGGAGAAACATCACCAAAGCAAACTACAGCATGTGGAGGTTGGACCCTCTCCTTTCACGCAGGTAAAGTTGTGTGGTTTCTGTATGGCACAGAGGCAGGGCACATTCATTGAGTTGCCAAATTTTAATGCAATGTCATAACAATGATCTAACCAGATTTAATGCCTGCCATTTAATTTAATACAGTATTGTATTGGGACGTATTAGCCCCGGATCGGTTCCCACAGCATAAAGACACAAGGTGGCAGATTCTGCTGAGCACTTACACACATGTACAGAGTAGGCATCAGCTCCTCTATACAACATGCTAGAGAAGCAAAATGTCCCCAGCCAATGTTATTAGAAAGAACACATTTAAAGCTGCTTCTGAGCATGGGACATCACGTTGATATTTAATTGCCATACATTTTACTCCGAGGTTATTTCCCCCTCCCTACAAACACGCAACTTTTTAACTTTATGTCTTCAGGCAACTTACCCCCCAGTTATGAAATTGTAACTAAGGAACATCAGAATGGTTGAAGAATTATTTGAAAATGCCTTGTATACCATGCCATGCAAGTTCCTAAGAAGATTAATTATAGCCCAAAGCTCTTACCCAGACAACAGAATCTGCGAGATGAAAAAACCCTATTCCATAACGCCTCATCCTCCCAGGATGATACCTAGAATCTGAAGGCAGCAGGACTCACTACCCACTTAACACACTCGTCAAAGCAAACAGGCACCTGAGAGCTGAAAGCTGCTATAGCACTTAAAGGAAACACAGATCTGAGACCGTGCTTTGAGGGAGGAGAAGCCAAGCTCTAATTCCCGCGAGGACGAAGCACCAGCTCAGCTCTGAAATTCAAATACTACTTTTTCACCAGAAGAGAGATAATAAAATTTAAAAGAAAGTAAAGGAAACAGAAGTGAGAGATATTAATGTAAGAGTTGAACAGCACTCAACCCAGCACTGCTACATCCACAGCAAACTCAACACCATTCCAGACATCCAGGGTTCTTCCCCTCTAAATCGAACTGTGCATGTTAATACCATAATAGCTTTGTATTTAAACGTTAAAAACAGAAAACAAACAAAATAAAAAAAGCCACCACTAACAAAAAAGCAACAAACAGAAAAAATACTACCAAAAAAAACCCCCAAAACCAAAAAACCCACCCTGCACAAAGAAACTGGTACCACGCAATGCAAAGGCTGTGAAGAAGCCATGTTGTTCTCAAGCTCCGTATCAAGCCATGCCTTACAAACACCCCTCTAGCGTGGTACATCTTGACACCCCTAATTTGTTTCCACGATGTAGGACATGCAAAGCTTTGCAGATTGCAATGACTGGCACAGCTCCTGAGGCTCCCACAATTCTCTACAAGCAGACACCGTACTACACAGAACAAGGTTCCCCAGATAGTCTAGGATAGTTTCAGTGTAAGCAAAGCTAAAATTATTGCAAGCTATACAATTTGGCAGGTACCTCTGTAAGAAATTCAGAAAGCTCAAAGGAATTGTTTGAGCTAATTGTGACCAGCAGCAAAGACATCCCTGATGCTCTGTGGGGACCTCTGGAATAGGCACCAGAGTTTCTGCCATCTCCTCTCCAAGACAGCTAAAAGACTAAATGTAGGTAGTACAGGAATCTGCTTTCTCACAGCCTTTTGAGGCTGAGGAACAGCACTTCCAGCCAGGTTCACGGCCGAGCACAAAGCTCTGGCTCCATATCCCCCCATCTGTTGACTCTCTTGGGGCTGGACATGAGAGCAAACGGGGAGCAGATGCAGCCAGGTTGTTTTAGCAACTTGCCCTCTACCTCACTCTCATTCACAGAGCTAGATGTGCACCCACCACACAGCCAAAATGAACTCCCATTTTCCTCTGCCAAGCCAGCACAGGCAAAGCTGTTGGTTTTGTCACTAAAGAAGGGTTTTCCATCTTGAGGTGGAGCAATGCAGCAGAGAGGAGGAGTATGGATGGCAGGTTGGAAGCAGGGGATCAGCACCTGCAGTTTTGCACGGAGAATGAATGAGCAATTTGTGACTTCTGTTGTCATGAAAGGATAAGCAAAAGGAAGGTTTAAAAACAAACAGAAAACAGACCAAATTTGATGCAAGTTTACTTTGTGAGGAGTGGGGAAGGACACAGTTGGTTTCTGACTCAGGATTTTTGAGCTCTTTGGACCAGTAATATCCTAACACTCATAAATATGACAGAAGCAAAGCAGGAAGGATTTTTTTAAGGGTAGACTTGTCAACACAATCTGTGAATCGCACATCTCTGCTGCCCAGAATATGGCCATGTTATTGTTGTTTCTGTGCTCTGAATGCACAACAAGGCAACCTGCAGTAGTGTGAAGGGTGCCTGGAGCATCTCACACTGTCCTCATGCTCTCGGGAGGGAACAGATGGAGTGCTGCAGGCTACAATTTGCTATTTCAGCCTGACTCCTTTAAGGAAGACAAATTTAAAGAAAATGCTGAAGGTGATACACCAGTAACACCCTGGTCCTTAACCCTGGGGACAACATAAGGTAGGATTTGTTTCATAAAGTCTTAAAGGTGTTTGAGTTTAAAAGCGTTCCTATGTCAACACAAGTACATGATCTCAGGCAACAGCATTTTGTGTTTCCTGTGCCAATCTCATACACAGTGCGGCAGGTTTTGTCCTCCTGTGGTGAACGCAGGAGATTCCTGCATGATGTTTACCAAGTTTGTAACTCAGGCAGCAATTTAATCTCCTCCTGCTTTTTTCACCTAACCTCTAGAGGATAACCTGGTTTGAGAGTTATTTACCTGCAAGAGGAAATACGTGGTCAGCAGACAAAGAGGTTATGTCTAGGTAGACATGTCTGGGTTAAAAGAGTAACTGTTAAGATCTGCTGACAGCTGAAAAGGTCTAAGCAATCCAATTGAAGTGGTCAAACGGATAAAGCTGATTGTGCCAAGAGGGATGGTTAGCAGAGGACAAGTGCTAAAGCAAGAGAGAAATCCATCAACCAAGTGAGGAGTAGCTGTTCTACAGGGACCAAAGGTTATAGAATTTAGTCATGTAGGGGGAAACTTGCACCCTGAACTCGGAAAACCTGTTTAAGAACAAGGCAGAGACTGGGAAGACCAAAAATGTATATGAATGTCTAAATCTCTGTCATCTCTACAGCTGCAATCAGATGTGATTTCATTTCTAAAACCCATACATTTTGCATGGTGGGCCATTCCCAGCACAATGGCTATAAACACAGAGCTCCCCCAGCTGAGCACCCTGTGAAATCATACACTTCCAGTACCAGACTGGGGAGGGCAGGGGGGCAATAGCATCAGGTCCCAGGGGCAGCTGAGCCACAATCCCACTTCTCTGCAGACAGTGCTTCCCTGGCTGAGGAGGACAGGACTGTTTCTTTGGCTCGAAAACCACAATTCTAGATCCAAGATGCAACTGCAGAAACCTCTGGTGCCTCCTCACTGATGGGTTGTGTAGCATCCTATTGCTCTGACAGTATTCTTCCCAGTACCCATGAAAGGCAAAAAATGGTAATATTTCTGTAAGATGAATAGCATAGCACCTCACAGTCCCTTCTATTTCATTAATTTAAACCCTGATTTCCTAAGTACTTCTGTAGAGACTGACACTACCAGGTCTGATATTAGGTAATCGCAGACACACCTCAGCAATCACAGATGAAGAAATGCTGAATTATTTGTGTATATTTTCATACCATGAATGAGGGAAGCTCATCTGAAAAAAGCAAAGGTCACTAGCCATTCTGTAAAATATTGCTGGGTTTGAATCTTAAATACTCCTTATGTAAATCCCACCAACCTCGCCCAGTGCTGTCCTCATCGCAAAGGACTTCAGAGCGGAAAATTCAATCTTTTGCACATATGCAAGTGCCCTACTTGATAGGTCAAATAACCTCCGGGGTTTTTTTGCTGGACAAACAGTTCATTTCACATATGCAGATGGCACATGTGCCATCTAAAAATTGAGATTCGGGCATATCCTGAGTTTCTACAGCTCCTCCTACTTCCCCTTAACTCCCCTCTCATTTTGGAAAAGTGTGCATCTTGTTGCTGGTGTTAACATTCCCAAACCAGTTGCTAAGCAGTAGAACAGCTAGAATACAGTTGAGGATGATGACCCTTTAAACACCTAGCATGAAAAGGAGAAGCTAAGCTTGTGCCCTCTCCTAAAGTGAAAAAAGAAACTACTGTGCCAGGGACCCCTCATGGCAGACACTGCCCCGACAAGCTGCATAAATAAGACAAAGGATGAACGTTTCAGAGCTGTGTGCTGCAAATGAGAGGTGGTGGTCACGTGAACCGAGTGCTGCTAGAATGTTAAGGTTCAAGAACTAACGTATAAGCAACAGTTCCTTCATTTTTTATTATTGCAGTTAAAAGAAATGCAGAACGTTAAGGTGAGGAAGTGCAAATATTTTAGCACAAATTGCTCTAACCACAAAAAAACACCAATCTCTTTTCCTGAACAAAGAAACTCAATAGCACTGGAGCAATTCAGAGCAGAAAACATACACCTCAGCAAATAGTATGATGTTTGAAATTAATTTTTAAGAGTATTTTGCTATAAAGTAAAAATATCCCACCAGTGCTTTGGTTTTAGCATCTCAGACTGTACTTCCAGCAGCATTACTTTTGCTTACCACACCTGAATCCCAGGCGATGCTCTGCCCTCCCCTCTGTAGACAAATAGTGCTGATTTTTAAAACATCCCTGCGTTTCCCCGCCAAGGGCACCCCTGTGACAGAGAAAAGGCAGCAATAACAAGCCAATAATGATCATGCCTTCAACACACAGGTTCCCTGCTACAGCCTGAAGAGTACTTGAACAAGATAATACTACTTTTAGCACAGGACACCACCATGGTCAGGTTCAGAGATTACTTCTTGGTATGAGCAAACGGATCTTTCATGCTGAGATGCACACGGAGACAAGCAAGGACAGACAAACCATCGCTCATCCTAACGAACCACGTCTGATCCCCCAGCAGCACTGACACGAACCTCTGAGCCTCGGTCCATCCGCGCTGCCAGCAGCGTGAGGTGCTCCCAGCACTCCAGATAAAATTCCTGACTGGCTGCAGCATAATGTACGGATCTTACATGAAACACCTGTTTGAACAGAGTGCGAATCCAACTCTTTTTCACTGAGATATTTGCTTCTGTGTGAAAATAAGTAAATATTTGCTCTGCTGTGCCAGCTGGATCAGGGGAAAGCTATAAATTGCCTCAGCCTTTCATAGAGAGTAGAAGGCTGGCAGAAGGTGCCTATCTGGAGTACACATGCACAACACTAATTGGAAGCAACAAACTATTGAAAACACCTTCAGAACATAAACAAGAACACCAGAATTAGATACAGAACTCATTTTCACCCCGTGGTTTTTACATCAGGTATTGCAAAGTTCATCTTTTAACTCTGCGGTTCCTAATTTCTTTAGAAGAGGACAGCAGAGACAGACCAGAATTAAAATCATTGAGTTTTCACAAAGAAGAGAAAAGTCTTATAACTGAAACTAGGAGTGCATTGTCAAGTGATTTCAAAGAACAAGATCACATGTGTGCTGAATGAGATGTGATGGGAATCAATGCTTACAAAAAACTCCATGCTCACCACCCAAAAAATCTTCATCACAAAGCAACATACAGGATGCAACACTTTACACCAGGACTTAAATCCATTGTATGTATGGGACGACAATGCAAAGCCATTTGGGCCCTGTGGTAGCAGCAGCAGGGGTGTCATCTGCTTTGATTGAACTGGCATTCCACGGTCCCAATTCTGTACACGAGGAGAAACCATCACAGGTGGGGACTTGCTCTCAGGTGCAGTTTCTTTAGTGACAACAGGATTCTTTCTGCCCAAGGAAACCATCAGGGTCTTTTTACAGGGGAATGTGAAAATAAACATTATAGCAAAGTGACAGCAGGTGGAAAGATTTACTCCTATAGCAGATTAACAAATAATCCACCTGAGTAGAATAAAACCAACTGGGAAGAACTGGTTTTCTATATATCCATGCAGTAGTTCATATGCGATTGCCTTTGGTGAGGTATTCCTGCTCTAAAATGTGGCATCTCACTCCCTCCTCTGTTAAAAAAAAGACAACTTAATGCCAACAGCTTATCATCCTATTAAAAACGTTATTAAATAAATCTATCACTTGAAGGCTTTATCTTCAAAGTGGCCGACTTCCTTGATATATAATCTAATCTTTCAAGCTCACCAAAGATTTTCGTCAAACTTTATTAATTGACAAATCAACTTCTGGAGGTTTGGATCTGTTTGCAAGACCTACTTCCCTCCTGCTTCTTTTCTGTTCTCTAGTAAACGGTAGAAAACCCTTCCAAGTGCCACAGGGAGGAAACTGTGACGTTAAGGCTTTCAGATTTTGTTATCTTCTGAGTTGTGGTCTTGCTTTAAAAACCCCCTTCCGCTGGTCTCTGCACCCAGATTTTAGTTTCATAATTTGAAGGATTATTGGCAGTTAAAATAAGGATTTAAGGGTCTTGAGTGAAATATATTGTAATAACAACTGTCAGTCTGATTTTGATGCTCAGGCCTCTATGCCTCTCCAGCAATATTTGAGTACTTTGATATGGTCACAGCTATAGTCTACTTGAATACTATTTCTGAAGTCATAAAATATTCCTATTGCTTCGTTTTTTCAAAAATCCCATTAAAAAAAGAAAAAAGGAAAAAGCTCTTAGGCTTTTTAACTTTTAAAACTAGAATCAAAAATAAGTTCAAAGCAGTTGAAAGCATTTCCTTTCTTTCCTCCTCATTACACTCGGTGGAATAACAAAGAACTAAAACTGTGACTAAATTTCTAAACCCCTGCCCAGTCCCACGGCCACAGCCACCATCTGGATCACAATCCAAAGCCTGGGGGGCTTTGCTTCCGTGTAACATGAACAGAGATCCAAAGGGATTCCTGCATCCCACAAAGAGGAATGAGATCTCCACCTCACTTGAGGTTGTCATGTTCAGATACCGTAACATAACGGGTGACAGAAAGGTCCATGGACAGAATAAGCGGTTCAAAGAGAAAACACAATTCCATTTTCGAGCTCAACCAGTACAAAAAATGCAACGTACTTGCACAGACAGAGGAACACACCATTACAAACAAGGTTTTGTACTCTCACGCTCCATCTGCTGGTTCTGCAACAGTATTTAAGGCATCAAAATTTTTATTTTTTAATTCCTTCCCCCGCCAAGTTGTGCAACACCCCTGCTCATCTGGGTAAGCGCACAAGTGTTACGCAAGAAGTCATGTTCCTCTCCATACTGCAGAGTCCACTGGGGAAAAATAAAAGGGTAAAATATTTATGACAAAACATAAGTAAACACGTAAGGAACAAAACAGTTCCTAAATGTCTTACAAATATCTCAGGGTTAAAAGCATTTACATGAGGTTAAAATTGCAATGCTCTCTTCCAATTTGCCCCTGCCTTGCTTTTGTATTATATTAGAGCTTCCAAGAAAGCCAATTAACATTCATTTTATCCTTTGAAATGTTTAAAATTGGGCACTTTCAGTGTATAAACTCTAAACATCTCTTATTATTTGAGTGCTTTTTAATGCAGAGCTGTGTACATTAAAAATACATTGGAAAATAAAAGGCATTTATGTTTCAGCTGTCTTTGGAAAAGCAAAAAAGAGAAACATAAGCAGGAAGCAGCGAGTGGTGTTTGTCCCAGGACAAAGATAGGATCATGACTATGCAAATCCAGAGCTTAATAAATGCTTGGCAAGGCTGGGTCTGTCATTTTGCTCCCAGGATGAGTTATGGTGCATATTACACAGCAAAGCAAAACAGCCACCTCCCTTCGGTCGCTCCTCAGTGGAAGTTCAATGCTTACCACATGCGCTGCAAGAACACGCGCGCAGCATTATCCTTTCCAGTTTCCTCCCACTAACTGGGCTTTTCACACTCGTATAAAGCGACATCTGGAAACCATCATCTCATCGTACCCTCAAAAAACTAACAGAAGCAGTAATAACATGGTAAAAAGGGATGAAATTTTATAAAAGATGCCACTTAACTGAAGACTAAAAGACATCGTGCAATTTAAATAAATTGCTTTTAGCCTAGGACTGAGTGCCTGGCCCATTTTTGCAAACTGGGGGCCAGATTTTCAACACGTGTAAAACGCTGACGTCGGTAAAGCGGTGCCAGCTTTCCACAAACTAAGGACACAGTCCTTTGAAGTCACATTTTTAGGGTCACACTGAAGACACCCTTAAACTGAGGATGCTGGAATGAAGCTGCATAAGCAAAGGGGAAAGCAGCTATTAACACGCCTAATAGCTGCTTACTTTACTTCCCTCTCTCTACAGTTTCTTTAAGTGGGCTGCAAAAGAGCAATAACACAATTACCTGAATGCATAAAATTCAAACAATGCTGTGCTGCTCACAAAGATGAGAAGTCAGTTCCTTGGTTAACTCAGAGTGGCTTGGTGATGCAGAATTTCACATAAGTTTGTTTTAAGTTCTCTGAGCACCACTTGCATCCAGACCCCAATTCCAGAAGAACATAGAATGGTTTGGGTTGGAAGGGGCCTTAATGATCATCTCATTCCAGCCCCTCTGCCACGGGCAGGGACAACTCCCACTACAGCAGGCTGCTCAAGGCACCATTCAACCTGGTCTTGAACACATCCAGGGATGGAGCATCCACAACTTCCCTGGGCAACCTATTCCAGTGTCTCACCACCCTCAAAGTGAAGAACTTCTTCCTAATTTCAATCTACCCTCTTACACTTTGAAGCCATCTGGAATCCTTAATGGAGGGTCTGACTGTCCCGTCAGCAACCCTCTTGTACAAAGCCATCACATGTGCCCAGCCTATTTCAAGTAGAAATACAGCCTGGAAAAACTGCAACAAGAGAAAAATCAAGCTGGTTTGTGTTCACTTAAATTCACTTTCATTCAAAACCAGTTGTTACTTGGAAAAGTTCTGTGCACACAGGAGATGTTTAGCTACCTCAGTTCCACACCACCACCAAGTCAACCAGTGCTCAGGGATTTCTCAGAGTTCAACAAAACAGAATGGGTTCTTTTGGTGTGTTTTTTTTTTCCCCCTCCTCTCTCCCCATTTTCATCTCTTCATATTAAGAATACTCAGGCTGTTGGGGATGAAGCCTGGACAGAACTCGGGAGCCAAGAAATATCAAAAAGAACAGTGTCCTAAATTCAGCTGGTGTGAAACTATGTGCTAGGCAGGTTCACTTCTTTTGGAAGAAGTTGTGAGGTGCCATCATTAGTGAGAACTCTTTTTCTTGGCATAAAGCCTCATGCCTCCATGAAAGCTGTCATCTTACTGACCAGTCTGCCCACTCAGACACTAATGCTCTATCCAAACCACATTATATAAATACATTAAACAGCAACACCACCAAGCAAACACAGTGCGATGAGGAAATGAGTAACTAGACTTAATCCTAATAAATAAAAATAATAAAAACCCCCCATTTCTGGATAACAAACTGCCTTTGCAGATAAAGTAAATCCCTAGAATTTAAATCCATCATAAGCAAAATCCCTCTGGAATAAAAAAATCCAGACCAAAGCACTATTATGACTGCCTTTATATTCATAACTGTATTTATGCAGACTAAGATAAGGGCAATCAATCCACATGCCTCGGGACATAAAGCTGATCTTCTGCAGGGATCAGGATAAAGAAAATTCCTCACCATATGTACCCTGGTTAAAACAAAAGGGGACATGCTTTGATAGACTTGGGAATTTTCCAGCATTGGTCACCCGATCGATGCCACACCAATGTGCTCCTGGAGTAAATCTAACTCACAGCCCCTCCTCTGCACACCGCTGCTTTCCAACACACTGACTTCAGCGCTTGAACTTTGGGTGGACCACAGCCTCATGGCAAACCAAGTATCCCATCAGCTCCAACAATGTGGCTTCTTCAGAGTCTTGTATTCCGTCAGTCACCAAATCACCCACTTTGCCTTCTTTTCATTCCCTCCCTTTCTCTTCCCAAGTTCCTTCTGTTCCATATAGGCTGTCACTGCTGTTATATCCCAGACAACATAGCTGCTCCTTTTTTCAGTTCTTTTCCAGTAACTAATTCCCAGAACTAATCTAGCCTCTGTTCTTTGAAAGGTATCTTTCCAAGCTGACCACATTTCTACAGCCAGTGCATCCATAATTTGGTATGGACAGTTCCTCAGAGGCATCCTTTGCCTTTAACACCCCTACACATGCAACCAACACCACCTCTGCAACCTGGACAGAACCCTGAAAAGGACTTTGCTTCCTACAGAGCTCTCTAGTTTCAGTTGAAGCAGTGTCTGTATTGACCAAGAGATCTGAAGGTACACATGGGCGAAACAGAGGTGGAGACCTGACAGAGGGAGACAAGAAAAGCGCATCACTCTGAGAACTCAGAGCCACAAAATGCCTATCATCAAGAAACACTTCACCTTATCTTTCAGCTGTTACTGAAGGGGTAGATGTCATCTTTCTACTCCTTAAAAAATTAAGGAGGGGGAAAGAATAAAGCAGAAATCAAGATACATTTCTTCTCTAATCAATTTGGAAGGGAAAAAAAAAAAATCACCATTTTACCTGGAAAGAGACTCACGCCATTAGGACGCGATCCAGATGAAGCCCTTGTCTTTCAGCAATGCCACCAGGCTGTTTCCAAGCTCAAATTTGGGATGAAGGATCAAAAAGAAGAAATACCTTATTTTTTGTAACTCTCCTCTTCTCTCTCTCTACCTGATATGCCAAAGGCTACTCAGGTGGAGTGAAACCAGAGTTTCAATCATCAAGCTAAGTGGACAAAGTCCACTTAGAAAGGGTACAGGTCCCACAAACTTTGTGGGATCTACACACAAAAAAGCCAGGCATGAGACAGTCCCATTCTCCACAGCTCACCTGAAGGGCTCCCCAGCTCTGGGGAACAGGCACAATCAGGAGAACCACCACTGCCTTTCGTTGTGCTACACAAGCCTTTGTGTCAGGGAATTTAGCAAGAGAACAAAACCCAACGCAAGCAGAACACGTGCTGCAGAGGATTCTCTCAGGACAGCGGCGAAGTGAGTGTCCCTCAAAAACAAGAACCCTGGGAAAGGTTTTCCTTCACTGCTAGTATTCTACAGGAAGAGCTTTTCAAAGTAAGTGATCTTGCTGAAAAAGTACCTTTCTTTCCCACTGTCTACATTTAAAGTTGTAGAAGACAGTGTGGTTAATAAATTAACTAATATTAATAAGGAAAAGAAGGTATGTTTCAGGACAAGGCTTAGAGAAACTCCAAGTTTAATTAAACTGTGAGTCAGTGATTCTAATAATACCTACACATCAGTTGTAGAGAATTCTCTTTCCCATCACTTGATATGCCATTTGTGTAGTGCTTTGACTCATACTTCAGATTTTTTTCTTCAGGTCTTGTAAGCTTAAAAAAAAAAATGAAGGCAGCAGCACAGCCCCTGAATCTTCCCTTTCAACACTAATGTGAATGTTTCTTATTTAACAGGAGCTACAATCTGAAAAATATTTTTTCCTGAATTAGTTTTAAATCTGTTGCAACAACTCATACTAACTTTGCAAGCAACAACGTAACCTTCTGGTTGCTCTCTCTGTGCATTTCATAGCAATAAACAACTACCTCCTTTTTCTAATATTTCTAACAGGCCAACAGACAAAAACTGATAAAATATGAAAACGTAGCCTTAAAAATGACAAAAAATGGCAAAAGCTGCTTACTAATTCTAAACTTTGCAAGATTTCATGGCAACAAAGAACCTTTTAATAATTGAAGGAAAAGGTTTTCCAGCTACTTTGCAATACCATCTCAAACTCTGAATGTACAGATTATTTGCATTTATATCAGCTACTTTATCCTGACTATTTTTAAAAGGAGTATTGGATTCAGCCACATCATTCAAGACTAACTTTTATTTCCCTAGGCCAACCAGAAAAATTGAGTATCGATCTTGACAACTGCTCCTTTCTCCAGGAACTAAATCACATCCTCCTGCTGAATAACCCAGTCCCGAGCAGCTTATCTTAACACAGGCTGCATGTGATCCATGGGAATTTTTTCATATAAGGCCAAACCTCCTATTATCATAAGTGTGTTCTATGAAAAATCATTGCCACACCTGGGTTGTTTTTTTTCTTTTAGATTATGAGGTTTTTCAGTATGTTTTCTCTCCTCTTACTCCTTTACCATGCAATTCTCCTGTCAAGACTGGAAAGCTTCCTGCTTCCAAGCTTCAAGGTCACAAAACCCTCATCTTATGAGTCACCTGTTGTCATCATCCATAAAAGTCAGAGAATTGATGTCCATGAGAGTTCTTCCAGATAGTACCTGAACCCTAAGCCTTTTCTAAAGAAAAATCTTATCTCTGTCCCTTCATTAATATTTATTTAAATGTTACTCTTTGGTCTTGTTTTCCTGAGAGTTCATCCCTCTAGAAGGCAAACATTTTTCAGATGAGATTCTGCCCCCCCACCAATGACAACGTCACTTGCAAGGTCTTCCCTTCTCCTTCCCAACCACCTGAGGAAAAAAAAAAGACCTTTTCTTCCATTCTGTGGTAAATGGAAATGTGGGAGCATAGTCAATAAGCATGGGGAAGAGAACAAGCCCAAAGCTTCTCACATCACAGCTTCCCAAAGCAGACTCTTTGTAATGAAGTCCCTGAAGCAAGGATTTTAAAGAGCTTTAACTATTGAGGACAACTGAAAAACAAAACCAAACCAAAACCATACCCACACTCAGAAGACCAGTGACGAAATACTTGGCCCTGCTGGGAACTGTGCTCAACATACTATCCTGATTCTGTTACTCCCACAACCTATTATTTTGGGGGTAAAAATTAGTATTTTGCATCATCTTTTCCTTTAACCTCCCCTCAACTCTGTGTCTAGTTTTAACCTTGAGCAGTCTTTCTGTTTTTCCCATTCCCTGCTGAGCAACTTTTCCCTCTAACTGACAGTTTACTGGTTTATGCCTCAAGGTCATTTAATCTTCTCCTGTCCCAAGTCACAACCTATCACAGTCTAAGACAACCAAAAAAACCACAAAAACAAACACACACACACAAAAATAGGAAAAAAATAATAGAAACCAAACCAAAAACCTTTCAACAACAAATCCTTCATTTCCAAGGCCAGGTTTGCCATATTTCTGGCAGCTGGCTTTCCCTGAAAGAAGGCAAGCTGGGACTTCATTTTAAGTATCATTTCTAAAGATCAAATATAGATGAAGTCCTGCCGATAACCAAAAGCGTCAGCAGTGGGATAAGAGATGCCTGGGCACGCACTGCTTACAGAAATTTAGATAAGATACTGTCCTGTTTAATAAAAATTCTTCGTACTTATTTAGAGCAAGACCTTTCATAATTAGTTTTTATGGGGTTTATAGAATGAAAAACTTCTTAAAGTCCATGTAAACAATTTCCATTCACGATGATAACAATCTGAAAATCATAAATCATCTTGCTAAGAGCTGTGTCACAGTGTAATGACCTCCTAAGCTCATCCTGAGCCATTCTGGTCTTGCTTTTAGCTCTGATGCAAGGGCGACGGTCAAAAAACTCACAGAAAAAAACCTGCAATTCCATTAAGAAGCTTCTGTCACTCGATTTGAAGTAGAAGAAAAGCATGGTCCTCCCCAAATCCTGTTCTAATCTAGAGATTAAAACGAAAAATAAGAAACACATTGCACGGCGTGCCCAAGGTGGAGGCTGTGCCAGCGGTTTCGCAGGCTCCCTAGCACACAGGAACACAATGTCTGTGTGAAAAGGCACTAAGAAGATTATTTAGCAGAAGGGACATCGAGTGCTCGCTGCTGGTAGGTTGCAGACACCTTCTGTTTATGGTTACACACATTTCTTGCAATTTCAAAGAGGAAATACTCCTTCTCCAGTAGAGGTGATAATCTCTTACCATTATTTCTGCTGCCAATTTCATTATTTTTATTAGGGGGCCTGATAAACACAGTACTGACACTAAACAGTCCAGTGCAACAGGACTACTCCAGTCATCCACGGCTTGCATGCAAATGTGTAAGAGTTTGATACTTCCCTCTAAGAAAAAGTAATGACAAAGGAAAAAGCAAAAAAATCACTTGGAAAAAAAAAAAAAGCAGCTTCACTCATCCCTCAACTACTTAAAAAACCCCTTCAATTTTCATTGATGTCATTTGTTAGGTACTCTAAGCAAAATCAAGGAAGCAGCGCTGTTTTTGTGGATCAGCACATTTTTGTAAGTCTTTACCATGGAAGTTTTGCATAATTATCCTCAAAATAGAGTATTTTGAAGGAGTTCCGTGACATATGGAAATGGGAATAATGAGTTGCATTTTCTTGTCTATCATTTCAGTTGGCATTTTGTGGAAGTTGTACATCTTCAGATACTGGGCAAGTCTCTCCTTTCCTTCAAGTCCACGCTTAGATCGAGATCATTACAGCTTCTCCTACTCAATGCCCTAAACAAACTGTAAATGCCACCACCATCAATCTCAACAAGCTCCGTATGACAACTAACATTAATAGAATGACCTTCTCCAGTTAGATTTTCATTAGTAAATTGGGATGGAAAACAGTGAGTGGCTCAGCGTAGCCAATTTGAAGCAAATTATCTACGTCATCCTTCATGATGTCAGTCAATATCTATGCTGAGCAAGGAAACTCAGCAATTTGGGATCCAGGACAAGACATCATTAAGCACAAAGCCAACATCCTTTTTTTTTGTACCCATGAATTAAACTAAATCAAGCATTTTTTACACAGATTACAGAAAAGTTTGCAAGTTTGGCTGCTGCACAGACTGTGCCTGCAAAGTCACAGTGCATAATGTCACTTCATGCTCTCTAAGTGGCTGCAGAAAAGCCTCCAAACATCTGCCTTCTACCAACGGACAGGTGCTGAATATGCTGCTGCAAACACCTCCGTTCCAGATCCTCATGCTCAGATTAATTGTGGGGTTTTTTTAACCTGTATAATAAAGGAAAGGCAGGAAGGATGTGCCCCTCACCCCACAATGCACTCAACCTGCCAGGCTTCCTCTCTTGGTAGAGGAAGGGGATGCTGCTGGGGATGCTCACACTGTGACAGTGGGTGAGGAATGGCAACATTGCGCTGCTCAATCCCATCCCAGGGTGGCATTTGGCTGTCCTTGATGCACTCTTCAGGCTTCAGACTTGCTATTTGGTCGCAAAGCGTAACTGGAAGCAGCATGCTTTTGTATAAATGTTCCACTACTTACATCCACTTGCTGTAAACCACTAGTTAGTGGGAAGGGAAAGAAGGCTGTAAAAAAAGGGAGTGCAGCCTTTTGGTCCCAGTCCTTTCTTCCCACCCCAGTAAGGACCTTGCAAAAATTACAAAAATGAAAACCTCGAGACAACAGTTTGTGATGGAAAAAAAAACCTCTAGGTAGAAAACTGCTTTGTTCATTGTCTTACAAGGCACAGAGCTTGATATCCCTTAAAGGCTAATGATCAGTGTATGAAAACGGGATGAACAGCCGACATATCTGAAACATGAGACACATGATCCTTTAAGTTTTTCCTGGGAAGGCAAATACAACTTTAAAAAGATGAGAAACTTCTGCTATCCCTGGATTAAAATTGATCAGCTGCAATAGGAAAGACAAAGGGAAGATGGTGCACAAGGTTTGGACAGGTTTCTTTGCCAAAGAAGAATCAGTTCCATTAATGGAATACAACAATGTATTTTAAAAACTAAACTCTTCATGCTTCACCACACTGCACTCTAACTGATAGTGCTGTCAATTTGTTAATAATCAACTCTGGACCATTACCCAAGACAAACATAGATTTTGTTATGCACTTACAGGGTGAAAATTTTACACTAGACCAGTCTTAAGAACAATTTGCCTACCGGAGAATCGTTTGGAAAACTCTCATTCATCTGCTTGCCCATTTCATGGGAAAGCAGCGAGACACCGTAGCAGAAAGTTTGGCAAATTTCATACGTAAAGCCAGCAATTTCTTAAACACTTGCCTATGGAATAAAAAGTAAAATATTCCAGGATATATCAATATTCATTAGGTCAGCTCACATCACTGAAGAACCACCAAGAGTGTGTGGAGGAGCATCTATTGACATGTAAGTGAAGCCAAGTATCTGTGCTGGATCTTAGAGCAGCAGAAACCCTACCTGCACATTTGGTTCTTGTTGTGAGTGGTGGTCCAGGGGGTCCTGTGCCTCCTTCTCCAGGACGAGTGAGCAGCACACGGATCTCATACTCCACATCCGGATCCAGATGCCACAGTTTGTAATTAGGAGAGTCTACAATGTGTGTTTCTGCCCAGTTCCCGGTGGTCGTCCGATACTCCACCTCCTTCAGTATGATGGGCCCATCTCCAATGATGGAGTTGGCGTTGGGTTTGATCCACAGGTATGTGGCTCCGACAGCCAGAAGCTCAGGAGGGGCGATAGGAGTTGGTGGTTCTGTAGATAAAAAGAAATCATGCAAGGCTTGAGAATTTTGTCAAAACAATCCAATTTCCAATATGCATCTGCACAGGGAGGCTGTAACACAGAAAGGCTATCCCAAAAACTTTGGCAATTTAGGCACAGTTTCTCCTAACATGTACCAAGTCTCTCCTAAGAATTTATTCTGTTAATGAAAATTAATTGTGCTAAAAAACTCACCCCCCTTACACTGGGGGGTAGTAGAACCAATTCAGAAACACCTGCGAAAATACAGACACCACAAAGCAACTTCTGTTTAAAATAACACACAAAAGTCACTTGCAAAAGATCAGCTCTATACTTATTCCTTACTTTATGAGCAAAGAGAGGGGAGGCAAAGTCTTAAGCAAAGGAGACTAAGTGCACTGAGCACAAACCGTGCACACGAAGGCTCCAGTACAACAGCCCTTCCTCTGCCCTGGGACCTGATGTGGCAGAACACCACAATCATCCATCGGGATACTGTGGTCCAGCCAAAGGGTAATGCTTAACGGGACACAATCAGTAGCGAGTGGAAAACTCAAATCACTTGCTCATTTTGTGATTTTACCAAGCAAAATAAAGACTAAAAATAGGATTTTTTTTTTTTTTTATTTTAATCAAAGCACTGTCTGAGAAAATACAAATTTAAATGCTTGGGACCTTCCCATGGCCAACGATATCAGTAGTCAGGATGCTGCTAGAACTGACTCCAACTGAGGCTCTCGGTAGCCCAGAACTTTCTAAGCTCCAAAGCAACTGTGAATCAACACCTCCTGTCATGTCTGATTGCAAAGTTTGCTTAACTTCATCAGGAAAAGTACGCAACCAAGGCCTGCACAAGATTTGAAGAGTGCCTACACATCTGAAGAGCATCACAAGGAGGCAGGAACCTGGCCACTAAGTATCACCTCTGTGCTAAAAAGGATAACAAGCCAATAAAAGGCATCTTAGCAGCACCCTTTGATAAAAACTAAAAAATAAAAAAAATAAAGAAATCTACAGGGCTCTGGCTGCCTGCCGGAGTTTTATGTTTCTCCCTTCTGTCAGTGTATAAATAACGCCTGCATATTGGAAACTGCCTGAACAGTGTGTGCCTTGTGGTTCTGAAAACCTGAGCTGAACTGCGCAAGATGATGAGCAATTTCTTTAATCTCATCTAGCTTTCCCTCTGTCACCCTCTAATGTGGTTTGCCCTCAGCCCAGAGGATACAAACTCTATTCTCTTGTGAAAATAAAGTGACAAAAAGGACATCTCCGTCTCAGAAAAAGAAACCTATACATTTTACAGCATGACATTAGAGTTCTATGGGAATTATTCTAAAACCCTCTTAGAGGTGACTCCTGAAAGAACTGGAAGAACAGGACCCACAGAAATGTGGAAGAGTTTGAGCACTACATGATGGGAGGAAGATGGGACTTCTCCCCTCTGGAGAAGTCTTGCAGGGTAACATCTGCTCGGGGAAGAGAAACAAATGCACAGAAACCATTAGTATACAAAATGATCAACTGAAATGGTACTTCATTTCATTTCCTCTGGCTAACTAATTACAATGAACCACACTATCCCTTGAGATTGACTGCAGTAGCCGTGCACTGTACCTCAAACAACAGAAAAGGGCAACTGGAGTTGGAATGGGTAACCCAACATGATAAAAACTGGTGTCATGAGCTAAGTTTTTTGGGGAATGTTTGTTTCTGCTTTTATTTTGCACCGTTCCTTTAACTCCCATCTTTTTCTGATATGAAATGCCAGGCTGATTATGTTTTGACTTAGTAAAGTCATTACTCCAAGAAATCTGTTTTCAAGAAATGCATGTAGATACATTTTCATTAAAAATCAAATTATTATAAATCACAAACAGTTTATTACTTGTTTCTCGGTGCAAGACAATTAAAAGACAGACTAAGTGATTTTTATTCCCAAAGCAAAGATGACATCTTACAAGTCACATCATAGCTGAACACAAGACAAATGAAATATTAAACCCCATTCTCCTGGGCTGTAGACTTCAATAGCAACGTGATCCAGGTTACTTTGGGATTTGATTGCAAGTTAAAAGAGATTTATGGGACTTTGCTTAATTAATAGAGCAGTTTGTCCTGCTAAGCAGACATGAAAGTCTCATCTAGCAAGTTTAGAAAATACTATTGCCAAAATGATTTAAATTGCAAAGACACTCAGCGTTACTGGGTTCTCCATTTTAGGCCAAGTCTAAACCAATCCCGCCCCCCTCCCAAAGAAAATTGATGGTGGTTTTCTCTTTTCTCCTCATTAAATTTTCCCCTAAGTACCATTTGAAAAACAGGTGCCACAGAATACTGGAAAATTTGCAGTTCTAACTGTTGCTCCAGTTTTCCAAACCTAAGACACTAAGACAAGCAGCCATTAGAGCAGCTATTCAAGGCTCAATCCCACCTCACTAAAGCTAATGGGCTCTTTCCTACTGGCATCAACTGGACAAAAAGCCATTTTTTTAGTATCACTCTGTGCCAAATTACTGCAAGTGATCTAAACAAGTTACTCATTATTTAGCAAAACTAGCAAATAAATAAGAATTGTTTTTTTCCCCTTTGTAACTAAACCCTCTTGGCAGTTACAGATGACCAGCCTGATAGTAAGAGTTTGCTATTTTAATTAAAATCTGTGACCTTGATTAAATAAACATGGTGACAGATTGGCCCTGTACACATGTAATTACAACCAACCATATTTTAAGCCCCTATTTGATCCAGGCAGTATTTTCCATCGCAGGCTTTCTCTACCCTTTTGCTCCCTTGTTGCCCCTCTGGACACAGAGGAGAAAGCCACAGGCTTCCCAAAAATGGGGAAGTCTGGAACTGGATTGCTGCAACTGGAACAACATCCAGCCTGAATCACAGACTCAGGAAGGACACCAAAAAATGTGGTTCCTCTTTCAAGAGCACAATAGGTCTATGTAGCACAAGCTCAACAAAAGGCAGTTATTTAATACAAGTAGATTTTATTGTCCATGCAAAGCAAGTCTAGTGGTGCAGACACAAAGGGAACTTGGGGTGTGCCTTTCTCCTCCCCATGAGGAGAGGATATACAGCTATGGTCTACAGCTGAGAAAGCTGAACATTCTTATGGCTTTAAAAATCACCAAAAGTTTAATAGTGCAAAGACTGTGAGAAAAGAAAACTAACACGAAGGACCAAAAAAGACCTAAGAGAAACACAGATCTCCAGCTGAAAGGGACCCATAAGGATCATCAAGTCCAATTCCCCACTCCTCATAGGACTATGTGAAACTAGACCACATGGTGAAGAGCATTGTCCAGATGTTCCTTGAACTTTGACAGGCTAGGTGCTGTGAATACGAGACTTTCCAGTTGTTGGGGAAAACACATGCATTTTATTCTTTGGCAACTGCTCCTGGCTCCTGAGTGTTTCTACTCTACTGCTGGAATATTTCTTGATGTGGTTTTCTAAGCAAAGCAATTCTAAGCAAAGTTAGATGATGGAAGAAAAATGGGCTCCATAAAGTCTTCAGAGACAAAGGGGAAGAGTGAAAAATTAGAGAAAAATTCCCAACAACTGACATCACTGTCCCCTGACAAATAATCCATAAGAAAGAGACATCATAGAAAGTGTAATCTTAAAACACCTGGGTAAGCCTCTTGAGCTATGGATTTTATATGAATCAAGCTTTAATTTTTTTTGAAAATTCCTCCCTTTTTCATAACAAGGCCACCGATAAAACACATGCCCAAGGTGGCTGTGAACTCTCATCTGCACGTGATGGCCTATGGGTGGTTTTAGACAAGAACCACCCCAATGGCACAAGATGCTACTGTAGTGCCAAGTTCAGTGATCCTGTTTCAGAAGTGAGATAGCCCATACCCTTCTTCTGGTACTAAAAAAAAAAGCATGCAGATGCATGAAACTCTTTGACATCACACTCTCAAACACCAAAATAAACTCTCAACTTAGCACTGAAGAGACTCGGACAACAAAACCAGAGAGGACCCAGAAAAGATTGACGCTCCTGCTGAAGGTTTGTATCTGGCTGAGCCGTTCAGTCAGTGCCTTTCACACCGCTTGATGACCCCGTAAATCCTTCCAAAACACTTGCTGTGGATGCCCCACAGACGGCCAGGCCTCCAAAGCAGCAGGAAGAGAGTTGCACAAAGACATCCTGGGTTTGTTTGCTCCCCCACATACAATGCAGAACACGGGTTCTAAAATCCCGATCAGAAAAGACACAGTGGTTTTTATTCTTTGGGGGTTGAAGAGGTGGGGATGGGAGCTGCTATCAAAAGACATTTGTCTGACAAGCAGGATCTGTGTTTTCAAACACGATACTGCTCATTCTCCCACTAATGGGAATTGTAAGCTTTGCTCACAGCGTCCGAAATGAGCAGCTGCGGACTGTACTTGCCAGATGGGTAAGGATGGGTCTGGAAGGCAAAGAAACCAAATTTCAAGCTTCACAGAACTTTTTACAGCAAAAAATTCAGAACAAAACATATCTGTATACTACTTTTTTTTAAACACAATAGCCACAGTGTTCCAGTTTAAAGGCTATTAGGAACATAGGTACTTTGATTTACATTCAAGTCAGCAAACCCAGCTGTTTTCAGAAAAAAATGGAATCAAGTTAAAAATACCTGTGCTCTCATTTTTGTGCCTCTCCATCCTTTAGGCAGAGTTTGTCCCCTGCACACCAGTGTTTTGCACACTTACTGCTGGCTATTCGAGATTCGGCCAACTGTCTGAGCAGCATCCATGAGCACCCTTTCTAGTCTTACACCATAGCAATAGGCACTCTGAGCTCTGACTGACAGCTTTTATATTGGCATTGCTCCTTAGCACACTCCCTCCTACCATAACAAAAGCAGCAGTTGAATTTTGTTTTCCAGGGATTGTTCGAACTTCCAGTTCCATTTATTGCACAACGAAATGGCCCAAGGATTTTACATTATTTAGCATGCAACTGGTTCACTGTGCTGACACTGTACTAGCAGGTTGTTTTTTCTGTAAAGACAGACATTCAGATCTGCCTCACAGTAATTTAAGAGGCTGACAGCAGTAGCACATGTCAACCTGTTGGAAGAGTGTGTCAGCAGCATTAATAAAGTGAATTAATTAATTCACCTGGATGGGTACATTGCACGAGCGAGCGATACAGTCTGGCTACCCCCAAAGTGTCCAGGGCCAATTCTGAGACCAGCAGTTTTAAATATTTAAATAAAGCCAAAATCCGGGAAAGTGAGAGAAGAGGAAGATTAAGGATTTCTACAGCCTGCAGAACAAGGGGCAATGGTTTCACAGGTTTATCCATTTTGGAGGTGCAAAAGCCTTTGCTGTTGGTTTTGCATTCCATTATGAAACCGAGCAGGAAAACATCACCTGGCAAAGTTTAACCTCTTATCCTCTGAGAGCATCCCCACACTATGTGATGCTGTGCTGCAGATATACAGGTCTCTTCTGGCCCCTGCTGAGACCAACACTGCATTCATCCTCATAAACCATCAGCCACAGGATGCTTAAGTGCTCCATAATCCAGGAGTGACAAATAAAAATGTGAATTTACCCTTTTAGCTTGTGGCAGGTTGGTTATTTAGCTAAAGAACGAGGCCATAAGAGCAGTAAGGGGAGGGGGCTGCATTTAAACACTGCTATATTGTTCTATGGATTAGCAAATTTAATGTCAGTACTCTCCATCTGATGCCTCTTCCCACCACAGAACTTACTAGAGCAGTAACAAGTCACTTTAGCATTTTATGACACAGAACACTCATTTGCCAGAGCATGTCATGTGCTTGTTTTTCTTCTCACTTTTCCCTGAAGAACTAATGCTTCTATCAATAAGGGACTTGCCATACGTTTCATGTACAAGAAGTGGGAGAGAAAATAAAAATGATCCAGAAAGATGTGAAAGAATTGAGCAAAGCAGTCAAAGAATCAGCACAACAGCGAGGAAAACCAAGAGACGAGCAGATCTCGGAGGACAGCAGTCAGTATCACCAAAGAAACAGAGCAAGAAGACCCAATATTTGGCAGAATGCTTATCACCTGACATTCCCCAAACTCCTAAATTCGAAGACTACAGACTATTCCCTTTACAACACACAATGGTGTAGGTGCAGTATGAATATACAAAGGGAAAACTTAGGCAGCCTGATGAAAATGGAAGGAAACATATTCTCTATGTGTTTTCTCCTTAAGAAGCAGTAGAAGTGCTCCTTGGTGATTTCAATACATATGTTCTAAATTAAGCAACTGGGCTGCCTAGGTTTAAAGAGAAGAACACAGTAATGCTTACAGGAATTTCCATAAAGCAGTAGAAAACCTCTTAACCATTTCCTAAAAGCACTACAGTCACCAGGCAAAACAGCTGGAACAAACCCTGGTGGAAGAAAGTTTATCATCATTATTAGTGTCATCTTATCAAACCAACAAAATCTACCAAGTTTGCTTGAGACCAAGAAGAGTTTGAACAGACCCCTCACCTCCTACCAACTGTTCTCATTGTGCTATAGGTTAAAGGAGAGGGGCACCAGAGAAATAAAGTAGCATACTATTTCATTAGCATCTTCCACTATTTGTGTGTCAGAAGCTTAGCCTGAATCCCACCAGAGCCTCAGAGGCTGCTTTCATTCTCTAATAAAGAAGAAAATAGCATCGGATTAGTTGAACAGTATCTCATTTCCCAGCGTAAATTAAGTGAATTAGATGGAAGACTCTGTGCTCTAATTGTAAAGCTTATTACAAGAACTCACATAGATTAGAACTGAACACTTCTCTTTTGACTCATCATTTGTACTGTAAAAGAGGGGAAAAAAGGTGACTACAGACTCTCGTGGCTCAGTGTTGATATCTAGGAACCTCCAGTACTGCAGCAAAACACATTCCTAAGTCTTGTGCACTGAGAGCGCTAAGAAGGCAGCCTTCCTTCCCACGGACAGGAGTGCTAACCTGTGCCATTGGGAATCACAGACAATTAGCTCGCATTTTTAAAGTGCAAATAATTTTCTGAGTCTTTCAACTGAAAAATACCTACAAAATAACATCACGAACAAAAGCAGTACTAAGCTTCTCACTGCTGATGGAATGACACTGTTCTGGAATGTCATTCTGTTTACAGAGATCTTTCACGAGCCATAGCCATAACATAAAGACTTTTGTGTGTTAAGAAGCATCCACGAGTTGATTACAAATACTCAATGTAGCTTCTGTAAGTTCAAGCCTACATTAGCAATCTCAGGTTCTCTTTACAGTCAATGGAGAGAAACGGACTCACCTTCAGGCACAGATAGAAACAACTGCTCCCTCACCCCTCCCTCTGTTTTGACTAGTATTAAAATCTAGGTGAGATGTATTTTAGCTGCTTACTCTCATTTCCTCAGCGCCTGGCCTTCAGTGTGAAACACAGCAAGGTGTCAAACCAGTTAGTCCATTACAGGACAAAGAAAGCCATGCAAAGAGCTGCTTGGCAAGAAACAGACCTGAGGCCCTTGCTGGCCTTTGAATGTTCTTGCAGTGCCTTCATTCAGGGCAGCAAAACGCAGGTGCTGCAGCCTGAAACCATCATGTGAAGCTAAGTGATCATGCTTTTCTCAGGAAAAGATGAGCACAACTCACTTTCCTTTTATATATGCAGCCAGAGCATGTACTGGTGACAGCGATGCCCTTTGATTTAATAATTCTATACTAAAAGCGCTTGTCAAAGAAAGAATTTCCTCCTCTTACTAAGACTGTTCTGAGGCTGGAGCATCTCAGCCCCAGCTGTTGAGACTGTATCCCACACCAAAAAGAGTTCAGTTTTCATTTGACAAAAAACTCCCAGTAAAAATAAAAAGAACATGATTTTCTCTAACCAGCATCCAATGGCTCCAGTTTGCTCCTCCAGGAGCATGTCCGGCGTGCTTGAACTGAGTCCTGTTCTCCAAACTCATCCTTGATATATTTTCTTCACACAACAATTAGTAATTTTTTTTCTTTTTTCTATTTTCCTTATTTCTTGGGCCTGGCTCTCAATGACAGACACATCAGATATGTGTGGAGTGATATTTCATTAGTCTTGAAGTGACTTACAAAGAAAATCAAGTTCGGGTTTAACAAAAGAACTTATCTGAATACAAACATACCACAAAGCACAAGAACTGAGCATCATCATCTCTTCTTCCATGAGGGAGATGAAAACACTGAAGCTTTCCCGAAACGGGTGACAACATACCAATTGCTCCACCAGAAACCAGTACAACTCTGCACGCACCAACAGGCACTCAAGCTGGCAGGTTGATTCTGAGCCTGTGTCCGAGTTCTTACTTTTCCTATGTGAGAAATCCCAGGGTTACTATAATCTGTCCACCTTTACACTCGACACCACTTCCTGTACCAGCCAATTCTGCAACACTCCAGTCTAGGGGAGGCTTGCTCTTATGGCTCCACCAAGTCTCGACAAAGCTATGGAAAACTGCATCCACAGGATATCAAAAAGAAGGTCCTCTCCACCAGTCAGGGCCAGCTTTAGCTCTCTCACGTGTTTCTAACTCCATGGACTATTTAAACTCATACATCATGGACTATTTAAACTCATACATCACGTGCTACTAAATCTGTTTCAGCTTTCTGCATGAACAAGCTGCTAATCCCCCATAGGGACTAGAAATGTAAACTGAACAAGCACCAAAAAAAAGTAGAAAGGCAGGAATAAACACATAAACCATGAAACATGTAATTTCAGGTCAACTCAAGTTCAAGCAGCTTCATCAGTTGCTATGATACCAGCTTATGATGGTGGGAAAGGATGAAGGCAAGAAGATTTTATAGCTTCATCTATAATGGCTATTTAGCAACTTCTGCTTTCTGGCACATCTCTGTCTGCAGAATGAAGGATCGTTAGGCTCTAAGCTGCTGAAATGGCAAGTGACTGGAGGTATTGACTACTATGAAGCAGCATGGAATGGTTTGTCTGGATTGATTAAGTAGCTTAATCCATAGCAACCTGCTAGGTTTGCAGGAAAAGCCTGAGGCAGGATTCCTCATTTCATTTCAGGGAAAAATGGGAAATTAGACACCATCTTGCCCTTTACCACCCTGTCCACTGCCCAGAGGGGTGAACAGATGAGGGCCAGTAAGAAGACCTGAGGCAACAGCAAGGGTGGAATTCACACTTAAGAGGCCGCCACGGTGGTGACCTGTAGACCTAGTGACATCCATTCTGCTTTTGTACCACTGATACAGATCTCTCCTTGAAAACACATTAGACACCTCAGAGCTGGGGCGCATAAAAAGCGAGGGCACTGGTGTGTGCACATGCAGTGCACTGCAAGGGACCGCTCGCAGCTGACCCTCACAACATATTGGTGAAGCAAGTGTGAGTACGTTGGTTTATAACTGGAAATAACAATTAATAGATGGCTGTAGGGCTAGAGAGTGAACTTGGTCTTGTGTTCCAGCCTACAGACTTTGACCCCCTACAAAGACGCAGACGACACGCCTGACATACAAATTTAGGCTCTTTCATCCCATAGAGCAAAATCATCTCATTTAAGCATTTATTTTTCCCATGACAGAGCCACGAAAAACACCACTCAACACATTTGACCACGAGGAGGCAAGTCAAACCTGACAGATTTGACAGAGCTGGTGCTGAAACCGTACACAGCACACTTGTCAACTGGCATCTTGAGAAGCCACCGTGGTGGACACAGCAGCAGCCCAAGGAACCATTCAGTAGATGAACCTGTATCACCTGCAGCAGCATCAAACAAACTATCTTGTCCCCTAAGACTCAGAGCGTGCTTTCATGATTAAGCTGAGCGAGAACACAGGTCAGATCTCAGTATTCACACAAAACCGGGATAAATCAGAACTGACTCGTCTCAAAAGGCAGTTTGCTGAGGGCTTATTTTAGGAACTCACTTCTCCTGTCTCAACTGGCTGACATTACCCACTTGGGCAGCCCATGAGGAACTTTTTTAGTGCAAGGGAAGCAGAGGCTCTGCTGGTCTCAGAGCTCTGCTTCATTCTAATTGAAAGGTTTTCTCTCTTCACGTTTTCCTGTGGGAATAAGCAGAGATGTACGCCCTAGGAAACCTAAAGAAATTAGTTGAATACCTGGATATCAATTATACTTGAATATTCCTTATTCAGATTCCAAACCATTCACGGTAACAACATCTGCATAAATTGTCCTATGGCTTACACCTAAAGTAGCACTTTCCATCGCAGAAATTCAACACAGTCTAATCATCCTTCCACTTTTACTGACAATAAATACACCACAAATTGTGAAAAAGAGCCAAGTCACTGCCAATAACTGTTCTGCTGCCACAAAGGCCGCGCTGTTTATACAGCTACCTGAGCAATCTAGTCGTTTATTAAAATGTCACTATGGCAAGAATCTTTGCTTCTGGTGGCAAAAAGAATCCCGTTGTCCAGCAAGATAAACACCAGGAAGTTCCATGGCAATCTTCAGAACATAAAGGGATCTCTTCCACCTTGAAGTCATAGGCCAGCCTCTGGCGAATGTGAAGCATACACACAAAACAAGAAAAGTCTGCCTGTTCCTCTCCCCAGATTGAATGCTTAGGTTAATATTTACATACTCCAATTATGTTTTTCCTGAAAGAACAACCTTTCTACTTCTGAATGTAACTGAAAGAAGAACTGAAAGACAGTCAATCCTATTCAACCGATTAGCAGGATGAGGAGGTTTTTTGGTTTTGTTTTCAAAAAATACCTTTTTCTGCTTATTTGATTTTGCCTTAGTGTAAGTTGAACAGGACTGTGGACTGTGATCTTCACCCTACTAAAGTGTTACAGCTCAAAAACAGCTGACGTGACCTAGATGTAGCTAAAAGCCTGGCTAATTTAGAGACAAGGAAAACTACATTCAATTCATTTTCTGTCTTCTCTCCTTTTTCTTCTTACAGTAATTTAAAAAAAAAAATAAGAAAAAACAAATCTTGAAGCATAGCTTGGTTTGGAACATGGGGATCCATGCAGAGTGAACTCGTGCAATGTGTGTACACATTTAATGGCAGCCTGTACTTGCAGACTGTTGAGAAGTCATGCCTGTCAACATCACAAACTTCATGGCTGATAAAGGCCATTTGAACGGTCTTAACCCTGCATCACAACCTTCCCTGTGAAACAGCCCAGAAGAGACATTTCAAACCCTCTTTTGTGTATGAAAGAACCTATTTTGTAGCCATTAGCCACCAGAGATTGAAGGCCTAAGACAGCAATCTACAGTGGTGAACAATGAATGACATGTCTCCTCAGCTATTCTTAGAGCTCCCAACCAGGTGAGCAGCCAGTAGCAGAGAAATTACGGCTGACAGTGAGTGAGTGCTGGTAATTTCCCCAGCTGCAGCACACTGGAAAAAAATATCCAAGCACAGGGAGCAATTCTCTGACCAAAAGGCCAGACCACCCCAGTAAATCTAATAGCCCAACTAAGGAAAAGCCAATGGAGCATATCCCCTGGAGTTGAAGGCCACCAGAGAGCCAGCATCCTAGATGTTACAGTTTTACTGTTTTTTCTTAAGTCTCCCGCTATTCCCAGGGATGTCTGCAGTTAGTTAAGGAATTCTTTGGTTACATACACATCCCTTGCTTGCAATTGTGTTGCCCCGATACAGTTGGTAAAACCAAGATCTCCTACCATTGGACAAATGTGGGAGCCTATTTAGACTTTGGAAGAGTGCAGCATGGCCCGTGGAGCTTAAGACTATAGAACTGAAGGGTTTTTTAACAGGCCCTGTATCTGACACCCAGCGATAAGTCAACCTGGGTCCTGCAGTCAGGATCCTCCTGCATTTGAGGTTACACAACAGAAACCTGCTCATCTAGAGCAGAAGCTCTAGAAGTTTGATTCCCATTATACCAAGTTTTATGCATATCCATCAAGACCCCTCTCCGATCAGCATCCTTCAAAGAAAAGCCCTATTAGAAAAACACACATTCCAGTGGTGGAAATGGTTGGTTAAAAGCTTTTATCAGGGAGTTAGCACACACAGTATTTACTGCGCTACAAATCTTCCCAAAACAGCGTCTGCCAAGCAGTATCTGCACGTATGGCCAAGTAGACTGCTAGTATCTTCTGGAATCACACGTTTCTGTCCAGAGCTTTCTGCTCGCAGTGTATTATTACTCCCCTAACCAATGCAAATTGAACCTGGGCTTTCCTGAGAAGGTTCAGATTCAATTTGGATTTGCTGATTTAATCAGCTGAGAGTTTTGTACATAGTCTGGTTCCCTACAGGCATATGTTTAGTAAGTTCCTGAGATTAAGCACATGCTGCAAAGGCTAAAAACAGGGGAAAAAGAGGATAGGAAATCTACTAAGACATAAGAGGAACATTTTTTCTAACAATATGAAGAATGGCACAAGGGAGTCACATCATAATATGTCATCCTTTCAGAGCAATGCACACTGATACACAAGCTTTGAGGGACAATCTGTCGTTTCCTACCACCCGTATTCCCCAAGTACTGCTATCAACCAGGAAGGAGCAACTGACCCGTGTTTTCTGCCTAAACCAAATCACCAGACTACCTAGACAGAAGGTAAAATCTGATAAAGCACTACACTACTGCGGAGTAGGGTTTGAGATCACTGTTGCCTGAGAGAAGGGGATTATCCATGCATATGTCTGTAGACATACCTGCAGCATTTGTATTGCCATGATGTCTCACATCGTGGTGATAAGCTCTGTACAAACAGCCTCTACACCCAAAAGCCTGTAACTCAGCACAGGAGGACGGACAGAACAGAAAGAAACAGGGATGAGTCTCAGGCAGCAGTCGGGCTGCAATCTTTATGCACTATCAGCCTGTTCCCAAGCACTTTGTAGTCATAACAACAAAATTGAGAGGTGTCAATTACCACGATAGTGAGCACATAATTAGCAGTAGCCTGAACAACTGTCATCCTGTACAACTGAAGAACCAGCAACTGAAATGCAAAATGACCAACATACTGTTAGGTACAAAATATTTTTTTTTCCTCTAGCATTTCAAATCATGACTTGCAAAATTATTTTTCTCCTTTGTAAAGGATGTTTATCATCTTGTACAAGGACTGTACTACTTAACTCAGTAGAGAAGTCAGTGTGTTTGATTCTGTTAGGCTGCGATTTAAAGTGCTGACTGATAAACAAGTTCAGCAAGGAAATGCCAGAGTTTGAAAATCTAACTTTTGAACTCCAAGAGCTGCGTCTTTCATGCTGAAGTAAAATACCAAGGGTTGATTTTCTGAGAATTTGCTACATACATAAAATGGAGTTAGGACACATAAGGGTTTATCTTCCCATTACTCTGTATACGTGGAATTCCTGCTGATGCAGCTCAAGGAAAATTTTAAGCAGAGAAGTCACCGTATAAGTTGTCAAATATATAATTCTGAATGTTTGTGTCAGTGATTTTATCACTACATAATTATTAAGCATGGTCTCAAAATTCACACCTTTCATACCATCAGTAATTCCTGTCAGGCACCTGGTGAAACATTCCATTTCTAACCCACCTCAACATGGAAGAGTATGGCAGTGTTCTAGTGAAACAGAGACACTGTAAGGAAGAACTATCTAGAACAGTCTTGCACAATTGTCTGTAAGGACCTGACCTGATTAGGCATAGTTCTTCAATTTCCCTTCTATTTATTTTCTGTCTTTACAAGCAGAAACTTCCACTGTCCAAATAAACTCTAGTTAATACCTGAGGAGATCCATCTTTGGTGCCACAGAAAGCCATTTACTGCTCAAGCTTGTAAACTTACTTTCCCTTCCTGAAGCCCAAATAAAAATCCCTAGAAGTGAATTGTTAGACATAATCACCACCTTCAGAAGAGCTAAATAAAAATATTATAGATGATATCTTAACCAAAATACTTGCACTTGGTAAGACTATTTCAATGAAATTCTTTTTGCTTTCAGAGTTCCTCTTTCAAAGTATCCTTAAAAACAGTAAACCATCTCCCGAGTGGAGAACAGGCAGGTTATGGTGTAATGCTTTGCTTTAATGAAAAGCATCTGATCATTTCACTATCATTTGTTAACCATTCATCAGCTTAGCTCCTTGTAGGTTTGCTTAATTATTTAAGAAGTACAAAGATTATTTGGCGCTGTGCCTAATTCTTCTCTAGTTTATGCTGGTACAAATCCAAAATAAATGGAGTTACCACTGTGATGCAAATAAGCCAAGTTTCTGTTCTTTTGTTCCGCAGCAATCAAAATGTTGATGATTTCTTATCCTTCACAGGCAAGCTGATAAGAACCAGCACCAGAGGGAACTATTTTCTAACAGAATCTGCACTGTGCCTGCTCTGAACCCATTTGTTGCTTAGTAGGACCCTGGCACAGCTCCACAGTCCAATGAACATGATTAAAAATGACTTGACGAATTTAGTCTATTGAACAGGTGGCTACAGACAGTCTAGAGGGAGAGGAAAACCCACTATCTGCTAGGCAGAAATTCTTCATGCTTTCTAGAACTGTGTAAACAACAATAGGTCTATGGACTCAAGTACAGACAAATTTCAAGCATCCTAATTCCATTAACCGATGGTGGTCAAAAACGCTGCAACAACCAGGGCAAGGGAAAAGAAATGACTGCATGGCTGCTGTACTCATCACAACAGGAATAGTGCATTAGATCTTGGGGTACTGGGAAATAGGAGATGAGAGAGTTAGTTGAGAAAGGAGGCTACTGGGAAAACAGTTGTTGTAAGGCAGTGGAGTGAAGCCTGCTTCTGAGGGTCTGGCTCAACTCCCTAACAGATCCCAGGAAAAGCAGAGCCAGCAGCTTACCATCAAAACAAGTAATGCCAACTGGATAAAGTGACTGGAGACAAGTGAAATTGCTGGGGAGCCAGTCAGTCTGGCACACACTGACAAGAACCAAAGCTGCCCTCTCTGGGGCACAGAGATAATAGTTTTAAACAGAGTTGTCTGGAGATGGTTTGTGAAAAGATTACACAAAATCTTGATTTCAAGAAGTGTGCAGTGATTTCATAAAAGGAGAGAACTGAGCCAAACCCATCTGGACCTTCTGAGCAACTACGTCATGCACAGGTATTATACACCCTAAGCAAAGCACTACACGATTTCATTTCCAGAAGAGTTAAAGTGATGAAATAAGAAGAAAAGGGTACACTGGGACCAGCAGAACAGAGAGAGAACCAGTCCCAAAACTGTAACAAACTCCTCTGGAATCATCTTGATTACAAATGTTCTTGATAATTCAATGAGAGACGAGAAAAACAAACAGTGGAAAGAAATTCACTGCTTTCACCCAGCAAAATGCGTTTCAAAAGTTTTCCAGGAGAAGGCATCGGCTCTTTAATACGTTATATCCTACATATGCCTGCAACTCTGCTGCTGATCTTGGCAGCCACACTTTTATTTGTGTAACTCTTATTGGGAGTTGACTATAATATGGAACACAGAGAATCCGCACAGTGATTTAGAGCCATTAAATACACATCTGTCACAAGCTGCCAGTCTGAACGGGACCCGCCACGCAAGCTGCAGGCACTCACTTCACCCTGAATAAAATCTGTGGCTATATTTGCTTGGGATCTATCAATATTCACTGCATAAAACCAAGCTGCCCTGAGATGTGGACAGTAAAATTGAGATGGCTTCACACAGAACGTACAAGCTTCAGTCGCAAAGATAACAGTGGTCCAGTTACTCTGATACTATTGAAATGCCTGATTTGTCTCAGAATGTAAGTAATCTCTTTATATAAATTTTAGAAAACCCTCCCAATGATACAAAGGCAAGAGGATACACCTTACAGGGAGAAACAAGCAGTTCACACGCACACTTCTTCCTTTTTGTAGGGTTCTTAGGAGCTCATTTGGAATTTACCGTGCATATAAACGCCAAATGAAATTCACATACTCTGTTACCTGCCAATCCATTACACACTCCCTTCCAGTTCTGAAGTACAACTCCTAACTGCCCATGGCACCAGTTTTGGATTCTAGTCCTTACAGTCCATTACTTATTATTCAGATGATCTTGTTATCCTGTGGAAATCAGAGCATTAATATTTTGTACCACCTCCCAAATAAGGTGCGCTTACGATGGAACATTGCCTGAAGTTTTATAAGGGAAACAGGAACAGACAGGAGACTACAAATAAACTCTGTTCCACATCAAAGGATTTCAATACCAAAATGACTTTTACAAAGTTATTAAATATAACCACAAGAGTTTAAGGTCCTTCTTTATGAGACATTACCACAGAAGGTAGGAGCAGGAAGAAAAAGACACTGCTGCCCTTTCCAGCTTATCAGCTGAAATGACTGGTGAAGCCTTGTCTTCCAGAGTCCATGCACTACAACAACTGAAAAGTCAGCATGCAATGTCTTCTGCCACCCCCGATACACAGAGGGGTGTTTCTTTGGCTGCAAAATCCAGCACAATGCTTTTGTAAGAGCTACAGGAGTCCTCCAGTAGTTCATCACCCCTGAGAGGCAGGAAACACAGAACTGGATGGGATCACACCCCTAGACACCAGGAAAGCAGACTGGCCTGTTCAAGGTTCTGCCTGGAAGAATCTCGTGGGTCCTGGACAGAAGAGGGGTCCAGCAGAACTGGCTGATTTTCAAGGATCGCCTCATCAAAGCTCAACATCAACTGGCGAGTAAGTTGTTGGTTCAGTTATTACCACTGACAACATCCAACTACTGGAACCAGTTTCAGAATTCTGCAGAGCACACTCAGCTCAGAGTGATTTATGTTTCAAGGAAACATACACATGAGCAGCCTGCAACAGCTCAGGACCAGTAAAGAATACGGTACCTAGGGAAGCCAGAGAGGGTTCCAGTCAGCTATACCTAGCTGCTGGTGGTTCCACAGACTGAGAATTTTGTGCTTGCAGTTCACTAAAGCTTTTCTTCATCAGAAAGCCAACATTTTCATAATGGTTTTGTGTCCGTGTTCATCAGAATTGTTGCTATAGTTTACACCTGTGTGTTTAAGCTTGTTTTCATGGTAGGCATAAACAAGGGGTTTGGTTTTAAAGGTCTGGATTTTCAAACATGGAACACCTTCCCAAAAGGAACCTGGAAAATCTAACAAATAGCAGCTCTGCAGCTTCCTGAAAACATTCCGATTAAACAAAAACAAAACCCCAAACACCAAACAAAGCAGAACAAAATTATTTCTTTGCAAAATTTAACACAAGGAAACAAAAAATTCTGAAGAAAGAAAACTAGACTGTGAGGCAGTTGGTCTTACCAACATAAGGTACACAAAGGCTTTGCCAAGCATTACTTGTGTAAAGACAGCAGGCTACGGAACGGATCGTGAAGAAAGCAGTGCACACAGTGTTCCCACAGCACACTCCCACAGGTATCCAAAGCTGTGCCTGTATTATTTGGTCAGAATATAATCCACAAGTCCACAATTAGCTAACTTGACCCACAAGGCCTTTTCAAGTATCTTTTAAGTGCTTTTTCCTCCAATTGTATGTTACAAACCCCTTCATTTCTTTGATTCATTAAGTTCAATGCCTCCTTCACACACTTAGTAACAGCAGTATCTGGCTCTTCAATCAGTGGAATCCTTCAAGAGACTCCAGGTAACCCCATGAAAAGGGCACAAGCACATGGAAGTTGAGATTTTTAAAATCTCATTTGATATGATTAATTACTCGGCTAGGTTAATTTACCACTGAGTTGTACCCGACTCCTATCCTCAGAAATCACAGGGATTCTAAGCCTGTGAATCAACATTTTCTAAATGAGTCATAATAACCAGACACCAAAGACCCAGGGATGAAGATCTATACACCTCATACCTTCTCAGACAACAAGCTCCTGCCATTGAGCTACAGCAAGGCAGCAGCACCAGCCTCCTCGTCTCTGAGCAGCTCCTCTTGTTTTCAAGTTCATTGGAATGAAGAAAGAAAGACAACCCAACGTGATGTTATCTTAATCAGAATTATTCATTCTTCGTGGCTGAGTTAAAAGCACCTAAACATTAAATTCAATTGTGTTTACATACAAGATCTTTCAATGAAAAGCAATTTATGTGAATAATAACAGCATACATGTCCCAGTAGTGGTGAAATAAATCCAAAGGCATCATTTTCTTATGTGCAAGCAAGAAAAAACATGTAGTAGCTGCATATGACAAAGAGTCAACTGGCAGTCCTGGGACTCTTGTGTTCCCTGTTAAAAAACATTTTTCAACGTGTTGCTACAGTTTATTCAGTAGAATTAACTATGGGTTAGTCTCGTACAGAAGGTGAATGCAATGACTCAAACTAGCACTTAAAACACCACAGCTCTCCTGTGCTGAGCCCATTTCAAGGCAATCTTCACCAGCCTATAAAAGACAGAATCTAGGTGAAGGATGTACAAACACAACAGTTGAACACTGTCATATCTAGGCAATGTACAGGTATAATTTAACATATAAAAGAAGCTGAAGAACTGCAGTATGGTTCATACTGGGAAAAATATCTTCTCATTACCTGCATCCCAAGATTATCTGTATTATAGGATTTCCAGGATGCTTCATATATGGGAAATAACAATAGAAAATGTGATCATGGATCATTTACGATTGTTCATATGACAAGCCACTTAGGGAGCTGTTAAGAATTGCAAACTGAACATGTATCACACCTACAAACCCTTCTTTCCCCCCCCATCACGATTGGATGATACACTGCAATGCACAAAACCTCACTGTCAGTGGTAAATCCTGTGATATGCTTTAGCCTAAAAACATAGAACAGGTAAGACCTATATTCTGTCATTCCTACTTACTTGGTCTTGATAGTTTCTAGTTAATCCACATCAGTGTGTCCAATTTACAGTCAAGTGGATCCAGCCTAACTGATTCATCCCACCTCTACCAAACACAGATTTCATTCTCTTTTTCCTACAACGTTCTCAAAAATGGCCAAAGATTCATTCTCGGGGACATAGGAGCTGTTCTGCACACTCTTCCCAAGAGATGTAGATATTCTGTGCTGCCCTCTGCCCACTCACTTCACAGCTGGGGGCAAGCGTACCACAAGCAGAATCTGGACATTTCTCATCACATAATCAGCCATATAACCATTACATAATGTCAGGCACGTCCACCATACAAGACATTTCCAAATACCAAACAGAAAAGACCTGGGACAAGCCTTGAGTGCATCCATAAGGAGCCACACAGGCCCATCGCAGACAAAGAACACAACTTCTTCCTTCCTTCCCACATGTGGCATTAGGGACTGATAGCAACACTCCAAGATTTATCACAGAATCCCAGCATGGCAAGGGGGTAGGAAGGGACCTCTGGAGATCATCTTGTCCAATCCCTCTGCTCCAGCAGGGTCATCCACAGCAGGATGTCCAGGATGGCATCCAGGCAGGTTTTCAACGTCTCCAGAACATCTCTGGGCAGCCTGGAACACGCTCCAGCACCCTCAAAAGGAACATTTTCCTCCTGTTCAGATGGAACCTTCTGGGTTCCAGTTCGTGCCCATTCACCCCTGTCCTGTCATTGGGTACGACTGACAAGAGTCTGCCCCCATCCTCTTGCCCCCCACCTTTTATCTATTGCTCAGCTCCCCTCTCAGGCTGCTCTTCTCCAGCTTAACAGCCCCAGGGCTCTCAGCCTGTCCTGGGCACACAGATGCTCCAGCCCCCTCAGCATCTTTGGATCCTCTGCTGGACTCTCTCCAGTATTTCCCTGCCTCTCTTGAAGTGGGGAGCCCAGAACTGGACACAACACTCCAGAAGTGGCCTCACTAGGGCAGGGAAGACGAGGAGAAGAACCTCCCTTGACCTGCTGGCCACGCTCCTCTTCATGCCCCGCAGGAGACCATTGGCCTTGTTGGCCACAAGGGCACATTGCTGGCTCTTAGTTATAACCTGCTGTCCCCCAGCACTCCCAGGTCCTTCTCTGCAGAGCTGCTTTCCAGCAGGTCAGCCCCCTCCCCCTATACATTCAGAATAGCCTCTCAGATGCATTTTCTAAGTCTCTGCATTCTAAAACTTCAGTCCTATTAACTTCTCTTGTTAAAAACACACACACACACACAAGCCATAAAGTAAAAAGTCAACTTCCACACTGTAGAGGTATAAAATGGAAAACAAAGCTTCTAAGGCATTGCTCGAAGAAAATGAGACTTGTAATGAGGCAATCTTAATCTGTTCTGAAGAGCAGAGATAAGGAAGAGTATAATTTCCCATGATCTGTTATTTCCTTTAAAAGCCCCCTTCGAATGAAGGTAAAGCTGCCTGTACTTGAATTCTACTCCATCCGGTCAAGAAAGGACAAAACCACTTTAATAAAGCAGCAATTTAAGTCAAAATTTAATTGAATCAGTCATGCATTGTATCTGGTTTCACCAGCAAGGGTGCAACAAACTCTTTGTTCACCACACCCTTGCACAGACCCTACAATGCAGTGAACTTGCCCGTGAACAGAGAAGCAAGAGCTTGGTCTTTCCGTGAAATGTGAACAGGGAGAGCAACTATTATTTTAGGGTAGTAGAGTCCAAAATTTGGCAGAAAAGATTCAGGAAAGTCCTAAGAGATAATTAAAAACCAACAATACTACCTGTGGGAAGTGGCACAATCCATGCTGTGAATCAAAATCAGCATTAGAATACTCTCTATGTCAGCTGAAACATATCTACTTTTGATGGCACATCTATTTTAGGTATTTTCAGTTCCTGAACTCTGTCAGGAGAACAGCAAGGGACAGCAAGAGATGAAATAAATACGACAATACTTGAGGGGGCATGCAAATAAACCGCAAGCAGAGAATGAGCCCATTCGACGTTGGGAGAAGCAGCTTATTGCTAAACACACATTGCTGAAGAGAAAGCGTTGTCCCTTTGCAACAGAATCATTCTTAGCCTGTCCACATCTCCCTGCCAGTCAGGGTGACACAGCCAGACAGCGACTGCAAACAACCACCGTGCGGATAAAGGGTAATTGGACAGGGAACTGCTTTCTCATTTTCTCTCCTTATGCTCCATGATGCCCATCTCTCTACAGTTCCATCCTCCCTCTGCCTTGCGAGTGGACGTGTGCAAAAAGAGCCCAGCTATTGATGAAGAATATAAGTAGTAAAATCTGTTACTAGTTAAAATACTCTGACTCTTCTTTAGTCAATCTGAGAGAGGATAGATGGAAAAAAAGGAAAAAAGATGCTTTTCAAGAAAAACAGTGGCTATGGAAAGGGATCCCAACTAAAAATCTACCCATCTAAACACCCTGCTTTCCCTATGCATCTCTTGAAAGAGTCTTGCAACTGCCAATGGAAATGATGGGGCGTCTGATGTTTTGACAGAAGCAAGAACATCATTAAGGTAAGAGCTGTCAGCAGGTATTTTATTTTCTCCCTGAAGAATAAGGCTACTGTTTAGGCATTACTTTTTTACAAAATCTTTTTCCTTTTATTTCTATTCTATAATGCAACCCTGAAAGATGGCATACTTTATTTGCCCGTGAACTAGATAGGGACTAATAGTGACAGCTTGTGAATAAAAGCACTATAACCACGCCTGATTCGAAGTCAGTGGCCAGCAAAAATGCACTAATTGCCCTCCCACTGGGATAAGAGGAGAAAATTCCTCCATACCCAGGTGCTTTCCTTATTAACACACCCAGACAACAATGCTGAGGTAAAAATAGGTAACAAGATGGCATCCAAAATGTCATTTCATACCAGGCTTTTGTCAATATTTACTAACTCCTTGGACTCCAAGTATGAATTAATGTGAAGGCAAGACCAGCAATACACAGCCAGACAGGGCGATGCCATTAAGCACAACCACGGGGCCCACAGTATGGGCAATCTTGCCCAATGGATAGCACCAGGACCTTTCATCTTAGCAGATGGAAGATGAGAAATCAGAGCCAAAACACAATCTA
Source organism: Chloroceryle amazona (assembly GCA_027560015.1). Taxonomy (NCBI): domain Eukaryota; kingdom Metazoa; phylum Chordata; class Aves; order Coraciiformes; family Cerylidae; genus Chloroceryle; species Chloroceryle amazona. The sequence goes on from JANHFX010007991.1 coordinate 84,520, forward strand.
GCTCAGGGAGCAGGTTTAGGAACACAGCCACAGGCTTCGCCCGGGTCTACACGTGCTACCAAGTTCAAGAAAGACACTAACAGACTTTAGGACACAAGTGGTGACAAGAAATAAAGGAATGAGATCAAGGAGCCAAATCTGATGAACTGTGGAGGAAATAATGCAGAGCCAGCGGGTGCTGCTCAGAGGAACGATGCCTGGAGATGCACCGCAAATAGGAGTAGGTGGTCAGCCCACAGTCCCAAACACTGCTACTGCTAAGCTCCAACTGGGAGAATTCCAGTCCAAATCTAGCAGCTATGGCCCCCCCCAACAGGAACAGCAGTTCCTTGAGACACACACGGAACATTTAAGGTTTACTGAGAGGAAATTCCTGGAAGGTATTCAGAGAGTCAATGACGCTTTTTAATCCACCACACAGAATAAGAACTAAAATCCTTTCCCAGAGAAGTGCTACATGTCAGTTTGGTACAGAAGATTAGAGAGGTCAAGCAGATCTGCTAGCACAGAGTCCTCAGAAGACATTTATCAGTAAAAGAAAGGGTTGACTCAGGGAGTGAAGATACAGAGTATTGCCTTATCAGGAACAATACAATAGATGTTTATGCTCTGTGTTAATTTGTTTAATGGTACTTATTCAGAAATCCTTATTTAGCTATTAAAAAGACAAGTGGCATGTGAATAAGTATTGTTAGATGCCTTGAATACTGAAGCGAAGGCACTTTCTATAGAGAACAGCAGAGAAGAGAGTGAGTCAGATATTTATGTTCCCTATTTAAAATAAAATTAGCAAGCTTTTAGAGGAACACACTGTTTCCAGATACATAAAAGCAGTCATGATTATATCTGCAGTTTCCAACCAATGCAGAAGTTGTTCTAGTCGATACCCAGCTTTGGCTCCATTCATGTGGCACACCACAGTGGGGAACGCTACCTCAGAATAAGAGACTTTCTGGAATCAAAGCTGGCTTTAGTTTCACAGCAAATAGAGCAGGGAAGGGAGTGGACAGATGTAAAAGTGGGCATTATACACAGAAAATCTCTTTGGACAAGTATGCTCATGCATCATAGGTAGTGTAGCAGGTTTGCAGCTATTTCCATACATACTTAAGTGTTAAGAAATGTGTGAGACATTGCTCTCAAGATTTGCTAGCCACGTATTTTCTTGAAGCACGTGTCACACACGCACCAGTTTGGTGCAGGCTTTTAGGGAAAAAACAACATCTGGTTCAAAGCAATCTAATCAATGAAAAATTAAACAAAAATTCTAAAATTACTCATTAACTTCTAGAAAAAAACCAAAACATACAGGCTTTTCAGCTTTTGCAAGGACATTCACAGTCCAAAATTTCCTATATGAAGCAGATGGCAGTGGTATTTACTGGAGCTTCTTTTGCTCCAAAAAACAGCAAAAAAAACCCAAACATTTTCAAGAAGTTTCTTTCTAACCATGCAACAGTGAAGTGTCTTACACTAAAATAAACCTTTGGACAACATTCAAGCTGACCATATGAAAAATGAAGGTGCTTTAACCTGTGTGAAACCAGCACTCCCTAAGGTTGTCTTTAAAGAACAGGAGACGTGTTTTTTTAACTAACTACTTAAATTTGAAATCTCTTTTTTCAACTGAAGAGTAAAATACTAATTGGCTATAACTGATGTGAGCTTAATATATCCCAGGCACCGTGCTAGTGGTCTGTCTGCTTTTCACCTGAAAAGACTGGAGAGTCCAAGCTTTCTTTTGGCTCAATAGTATTGAGCATACTGTCGACCCACCGGCTACTTCAACGAGCAGCAATATTAATCTAGAAAATGCCTCCTTTTAGCTCTCCCTCTCCAGGGAAACCATGTGATAAAACAGATTTAAGTCATGATACGATGGCTTCCTTTTGCAAGAGCTGTGGTTGGGGAGAGGAAAGGACCTTATTTTTCCTTCATAATTGTGAGACTGTGCAAAGATCCAGAGTAATCCCTCCCTAAGAGCATTGCGGACCCTCAGCTCCAAGACTCGTCCATTTATTCCAGAACGCACATGAGAGACACAATTCCTGGGCAGGATATAGAATAGGAGCACAGCAGAGTGAAGCAGAAGAACTGGGCTTGAGAGGAGAGAGACAGTGGAAGGGTAAGTCATGCAGAAAGCTCCGGTTCTGATGGACACACAGGAAGGGGTGGATTTAAGTGCACATATAGCCCAGCACAGAGCCAGGGATGGCTGGGACTCCTACAGCAGGTAGAAGCTGACCACTGTCAACTAATTTTGAGGAGCTCTGATCAAGTCTCCTGACATCCATCCAGGTCTCATCCCAAAATAACCCTCGGAGCAAATGAGTCACATATAGCTAAAGGAAAAAGTGAATTTTCATGCTCTCTCTGTCTTCAGACGAAGAAATTGCTGTGTGTACTGGCTCCACTGGGTACCTGCTAGGCTCACAGAGCCACACGACCAGACTCGAACAGCACACTTGTTAGGATACAAATGCACATTTCTACAAAAATTTTGTTTTCCTTTTCTTCCTGGAAATGTATTTCATGCAATATTAACCACTCCCCATCCTCCATGATTTTATTATTCTAATTAAGTTTTCATTTGTTAATTTTCCTGAAAATTGAACCCAGTGGGGTTTTACTGAATCCTAGCCCTCCCCCCCCCCCCCCCCTCCCCCCCCCCCCATCGCCACCAGACATTCGTCATTATCTATATA
>JANHFX010007992.1:0-28372 GCA_027560015.1 Chloroceryle amazona
TCTCTTCTCTTCTCTTCTCTTCTCTTCTCTTCTCTTCTCTTCTCTTCTCTTCTCTTCTCTTCTCTTCTCTTTCTCCTCTCCTCTCCTCTCCTCTTCTCTTTCTCTTTTTTCTCTTCCTTCTCAAATATTAAAAATCCATGGAGAAGAAATTGACACACCAGAGAAAAGCCCAGGGTTGTTGTTGATCATGCATGCTGCACTCCCCAAAAGGAGCCAGATCACTTTGACCTTGGCTTGCACACTGAAGGAACGTGGACAGTACACTGAAGCTCTGGAGCCTGTGTCAGCATGTCCTAGGCTCTTCTTACAAATTTCATCTGGCAAAAGCCATGAAAGAGGGTGCTCTGCCCTGGTCTGAAACAGCCTCTTGTGAAGCGGAATGAAACTATGGCTAGACAAATTCTTCAATTTTCCCCTGATGAGACACTGCATGAAAGTTCACATGGTTTTTCCATTGCACATGGACATCTCATCTTCTGTCCTGCCTTACTATGTCTCTGAACAAAGACCTTGCTTTTTTCCTCCTACTGCTCAAGCAAGAGAGTGTTTTCACACACACACAAAAAACCCTCAAACCTCTACTTCTTGTTCCAGAGCTTCAAAAACTCACCTTTACTGTCATGAGAGATGCCAACTCGTAACTGGCAGTGTGGCTGATCCAAGCACATCTACTCAGGGTCATAGAAACAAGAGTACCCACATTACAGGTGCCACCTTTTGCAGCACCATTGCTGCTGGTAGCAGCAGAAATGGTAGAAGGCTCTCTGCCATCAGGTAGAGGGACCTGTGTGTAGCTTCACCAGGATTCCCCTGTTACTCACCTTCAGCTTTACTTAAGAGTATCCCATCCTTCTCTGGTACATCTCAATGAACCACATTTGGGAAGCTGCTGCCAGCTCATGTGGGAGGCTGGCACTGATCTAGCTTCAGCCTGAAAGCTGCAGAAAAACTTTTGCTTTGTGTTATGCTTTGTCCAATGGGCAGATCCATGGTCTCCTCTGCTCCATCCTCTGGCAGGACATCACTTCATTGTACCCAGTCAGCCTTGGGATGGAGGAGGATGGCAGTGACAGGACAGGAGGGTTGTACCCTTGCAAGACAAAGCCTTCAACACTGAACCTTAAACTCAAGATTTCTGCTCTTGCCAGGTAAGAATTTTTGAGCCAACTTCTCCCCATCTTACATTACCATTAAGTCATTATGTCACTCTTCATCACCCTGCAGTTGCAGCTGGTCTCCAGCAGTGTGGACGAGCAAAGGATGGAGTCTGTAAGGCTGCGATGAGGGGAGTGAAGGTGGGTGGGTTTGCTCCCACTCTTCTCCATAGCTGAGTGCCACCTTGTTCCTCGATGCAGTTGCTTTTGGGTGTCTGCATCTCCGCAGAGCTGCCACATTTTGTAACGACCCTCGAAGCAAGACAAGCTGGGACCCCACATCACACCAACCTACCCCAGGAAATGCAGCTTTCTGCCAGGAGCTTCAAGTATCCTCTGTTCGTCCTGATGTGCCTCGCTGAATAAACAAAACTGCCTGTGCCAGAGGTAAAATAATTGCTGATAGTAAGCCTCAAGTTGGTGAGTCTGCTGAGCTGCATCACAATAATCTTCCCAGAGAAATCGCAGATTCACAGAATGTCAGGGGCTGGAAGGGACCTTGAAAGATCTTCTAGTCCAACCCCCCTGCCACATCAGGATCGCCTAGATTAGATCACGCAGGAACATGTCCAGGTGGGTTTTGAATGCCTCCAAAGAAGGTATTTGATGCCTCCACAACCTCCCTGGGCAGCCTGTTGCAGTGTTCTGTCAGACTCACAAAGAAAATGTTAATTTCCTTTTAAAATTAAGGAGAGGTAAACCAAACAGCAACTAAACCCAAGAACAGGTACACAACTAGCTCCTGGATTTTGCACTGCAGGTACTCAGAGGCGACTTTTTTCCCTTGAATCACACTGCTTACAAGATGCTAGGAAATCTTATGTTAGTCCTTAACTCAGCCTGCAGTTTGAGTTTTTTTCCTCTCCAGCAGCAGCATGAGCTAAGGATGAGGCATTAGCCCTGGCTGTGCTATCCCTACTGTCAGTTCAAGTCAGATTCTTCATGTTATTTATATGTACCCTTTTCTAAGTGTATCAGTTACACAAGTGAGATCTCAAGTGCTTGGGCACTCAATGCAGCCACACAATGGAGGAAAGAGTCCAGGTTAACATGGAATTACACGTGTGCTGAACATGCTGAGGGACAAGAATATATTGTGATATGTACAATTCAAAGCCACATCTTAAAAGCTTTCTGGTTTGTTGGAAGGCAGCACTTCACACTATTAAAAATAAAACCTGCATTTTAATTGCCAAGGTGCAGCAACCCAAGTTTGGCAGAGTTATTCTTAGCCATGGCGGAATTGCCATCTTCAGGCCAGTTTTGAACACACCAGATTATTCCACAATAATCCAAAATCCAGTGCAAGCTCCTCCCTCCCCTCTGTTCATTTCACCCTTTGCATTATGAATGCTGTGGGTAAGAACTGCCTGTTTCACAGGGGGCTTGGTATCACAGAAAGCTGGTTGTTGATCTCTGGATGCCTGCAGGCCAACAATCTGTGCTACAAGTTACCCCTCTTAAAAAAAAATTAAAAAGAAGACAAGTGGATAAAACTGATACAAGCATCTGTAACAAGCTAATTGGACCCTTGTGGGCAACAGAGCAGATACAAAATTAAAACAAACAAAACATCTCGTTGTACAACTGTACTTTCAGGACCATTATCACAAAGGGATCCGCCTGGGTTTTTATTTTAGTTTTGTTTTGTTTAAAAGGACCTAATTATGGCCAGAGCTGGAGTATCTCAAGTCTGTTTTCATCTATAAAGAAAGGAGATTTTGCCTCTGAACCTGAGAAATTGTTAGAAGTTGGTAATTAGTATGACTTGTTAATAGAGTTTGGCTGTGATTAAGCTGTGATTGAGTGTGAGTTTGGTTCTTGTCAATGCGAATGCCTGTAAGGTTGAGAGATGTTTAATGAGACACCTGTTGTCAGCAGCACCCGGTGGGCTTTGTCGCGCCTGACTGGAATGTGCCGCCGAGCTGGAGCGGCAGCAGGAGAAACACAGCAGCAGCCGAGCACCCGGCACCAGCCGAGCACCCGGCACCGCGCGATCCCGGCCGGCGGTTGGGCAGCGGTGCCAACAGGCCCGGGTGGAAAGGAGGCTCCGACCCGCTGGGTATGTGCACCCGGCTGCCAAGGGCTGCCCCTCGGGGAGACCCTTTGGCATAGCCAGAGCCTGCACCAGCATCCACCGGGGACGGGCCGCAGCGGTTGGTGAGATAAATCATCAGTGAGGGCTGACCTGGGGAGTGTAATAGGCAAAAAATGTGCCACCGTGAGATGGCGGGTCTTTGGGAGGAGGCAAGAGAGGAGATGCGGCCAGGCAGGTTTAAGGCCCACCCCCAAATGTCCAGCCCTTGGATAGCTGACAATACTGGGGCTCTTTAAAATGTGACATTGATGGAGGCAGGTTCTGCACAGCCCAGCTCTTGCTCATCCTTACCCTTGGGCATCATTCTCCAGGCAAAATGTCCTGCTGAGTGAGCTCAGGATCTCCCAGGCTTTGGACAGCTTCATTTATAGACTGAGTTTTTGTCTCAAAAATCAGCATAATTTTCCACGTGACTCCATGTAACCAGTCCCCACACCAAAATCCAGGCCTGATGATAAATTTATGTATTTGGACTGCATATATCAAATATTATTTCCCCCCAAATGCCTATTAAACATTTTTAGGTGGCTGCTATTTAAACTATACCAGGGTTTTACATGCAAAAAGCCAAAGAAGCTGGAAGCAATCAAGCTGGCCACTGTCAGAGTCTTTTAACATCCAAGAAACGCCTCAGCTGAGAACAAGAGCAGAAACATTTCAGCTCGTGTAAAGTCCCTCAGGAAGGAGCCATTGGCTTTGTGATGAATCTGAGCAACCACTGGATGGCATTGCTCTACACGAATGTACCTGTGAGCACAGGCAGCGGAGCGAGAGCCGGCTGCTGTGCCAGAGATTAATTCAGACCCGAGAGGCTCGGGCCACCGTGACCTCACCAGTCCTTTAAATAATATTCAGACTTCTCTTAGCTGGCTGGCTGTGAGATCTGGGCACGGAGTTTGGTCAGAGTGAACAAAGCCGACATCCTGAAGCAAACTTATTACTAGGCTGAGTGCATTTTTCTTTCATTTTATGTTAGATCAAATATTCAGCCAGTTTTTGATGGTTTTCCTTCTCATGAGATGGGGAAAAAGACTCGTTTGTAATTTATGACCGTATCAAACTATCGCAGGGCAAGCGCAGCCGGCCAGCGAGTGATGACTTGACTGAAGCCCTGATCCTGCAGACGTGCTGAGCAGCCAGCTCAGCTCCCCAGGGCCTGGCACTCACGTGATTGGAGTCAGCTAAGGCTGCTTAGCTGAGCTGGTTATTCGTGTGTAGTGTGAAAAGCAAAACTAAAGAAAAAAAAAAATGGTGTCTGGCATGTTCTGCTTTGATGTGGGCTCCAGAATATCGAGGCTACATTATTATCACAAGCGTGGTGCCTCTCCGTGTGACAGCGGCCTCTCAGCACGTGTTAATACAACTTTGCCTTCTGCTACATCACTTATTGATAAGGAATCAGCTGGTGGCCAAATAACCTGATGTTCCTATGTCTCCCAGGGGTCTGTGTTTCTTTCATTAACAACACTCTGCATTGGCCTAGTTCTTTTAATGACTACACCTGGCCAAGCCTATCTGAAATTGTCATTGGCCCAGTTCATGCCCAGAAGAAATCTCCTGATGGCTTTGGAGACATAGCGGGATGTTTGGAATTGCAGCCCTACAGAAGGTGTATCCGAAGGGGAATACAGTACTCATGAGGGGCAGGTTTGACGTCATAGCCAGCACATGTATCTTCAAAGTAGGATATAACTTATCATCAGGTGAGTACGTGTGCATTGGCTTTTAGACAAAGCTGTTCTGGGCTCTGACTATTAGTATTGCCCCAGTTCTGACCAGTTTAATAATCATAGTCAATTAGATAACTCCAATTACACTGGAAATAAAATTATACCATCAGTTCAAGTCCTGCAAAAGCCCTTGCACTCCCAGTTCTCAGTACTGTACTCAAACCCATATGTCACACTCAGCTGTCTTTTTAAGTACTGGAGAAGTAGGGTGAGTAAATCACTTCATAAAATAAATGTTACATTTCTTTTATGACCCCATTTGTCTCCTTTTTCTGGACCTACCTCCTAATCCAAACAACAAGATAACTGTATCCATCTTGATCTGCTCAGCAGTCCACTGGTAAATGCTTTCTACTGTCAGAAGTACTTAAACTCAGTGGAAGATTAGGTTATATCAGCAGTGGCCTGTTCAGGTCCCACTTCTGGTGGCCACCACTCCACTGCTGTGACCTCAAGAGGAGTCCAGGACAACTGGTGTTGGTCAATTTCTTAAAGTTTCCTATCAGGAAGCGATGCTCAAGGTTTCATGCATCACCCATGGGGAGACTCTATGAGGTGACATCAGCCTTAAGTGGGTTCAGTGGCTTCAGTCTCTTTCCATTGCCTTTAGAAGCAAAGGCAATTTGTTGCCAGCTTCCCCACCTCAGGGCCGTGTTCGACCACAGGCAGGCTAAATCTGAGTATCTGCATTTATTTAATAGTCAAGAGTAAAAAGAAGGGAGTTTCCTTTTGCTCCTGCATCGCGCAACAGGCTGTCTCTGGAAACGGTCCCCTTGGACCCAGCATTCAGGAGGAATGGAGGAAATCCCATCTGGGATCCCCACTGCTACGACAGCTGTTTTAAGGCAGATCTGTACAAGGAATCAGCTCACCACGTGAATTTGCCCTGGATCATTCTAGAGTCAGGGCAACTCCAGCCATCCAAAAAGTCGAGGTGACCTTGGAAACTTCAGGGCAGTCCAGAACACTGTCAGGTCAGAAGGGAGTTCAGAAAAATGAAATTCTAGACTTATTCAAACCCATTACAAAACTCTCAGGAAAAAATGAACTGTATCTGCTGAAGTGACTCGTTCTGTTCAGTGGCAGAATGTAATGGGGGATCTGTCACTGTCAGCACGGCTCTCGTCTCGCCGAAAGCCACGGTGCCTTTCACAACCACTAAATAAAAATTCCAGCCAGCTGTCCCACCTGCCAGAGCAGTTTCTATTCTGGGCTCTGGTGTGCCACCAGTATTGTTCTTATCGATTATCTCTGGCTTATTGTCCCGTGACATCGTTGAGGAATGTTCTGGTTAGACTTGCTAGAACTGACAGAGGCAGAACATTTCAAACGTGGCTGCAGCAGCCTGGGAGAGGCTGCGCTAGGCTGTGGCCACCTCTCCAGGTCAGACTATGGCAGGGCTGGTAAAAAATGAAAAGGAAACTGAGAAAGGAATGTTTTGAGAAGTCACCCAAGTCAGAATAGACTGGGGGCCTCCCTGACTCTAGCTGTCAATAAGGTGTTAGATAGTGGAAGATTAACACCCTTTAGCAATGACACAGCTGTTCCATTGAAGGTGATAACATGCAATCAGGGGAGGGAAGAGTCTAGCACAGAATAATGAACAGAGCAAGTGAATATTAGCAAAAGGGAAGTTTTTAGCCCAAGATGCTGAAAAACCCTCTCCAAGCTGATTATTTTAGTGGATATAAATAAGTAGGAAAAGAACCCAGAGCCTCACTGTAGGTCTGCAAAACAAGCTCAAATATTCATCCCTCTTTTTAAAGTCAGACTGGCTCCTAGGAAGGAGAAAAATAGTGATAATGTAGAGAATAAAGTCTCTTATCTGCCTTGGCAGTGAGTGTGCAGATAAACACAAAATTCCTTACCCTAAAGACAGTGTGTAGCACTGAATGTCCTCCTCGCAAAGCACAGTAAGTTGTGATAAAGAGTAGATTTGGGAAGACAATCAATTTAATAGTGGAAAGAACGTAGTATTTTGTCCACTCATGTCTTTTGTGGCAAGGAAGCGGAACAATGGATTCCATTCTCTACTGCTAATAGCTAAAGGTAGAAATTAGTGTTTTGATAAAGCTTCGGGTTTTTTGCTGATCTGACTGAGCTTCTCCACTGCATCAGGAACCACCAAGTCAATAAAACAATGATGATTTCTACCAGGGGCTGTAAGACATCAGGATGCTCAACACAGAGCTAAACTTGGGAATTAGATGATGCCAGTCAAAGGTGCAGTTTCACAGTCAGCTTAAGCAGATGTGAGGCCAGGTTGCCACCATCGTTACATCTCTGCTCAGTCTGTATGAACAGCATTTCCTCAGGCATGTGGCCCATTCCATGATTAGATTTTTGGCTGGACTTGAGAAAGATTGGGGGGATTGGAACAAGTTGAGGGAGGGTCTAGATGAGCAAAGAGAAAATGGGATCACGTCTTTAAATTGCAATACAGGGTTAATCTGATCATGAACTGTACTGTGAAGAAAACAGTCTTCATAGGCAGTGCCTGGGGGGTCTCACTCACACCTGTGCTCTGCCTGCATGCAGACAATCCAGAGAGAGGGAACATTTTAGTCAAGCTCTTCCAAACCCTTCAGAGTCCGGAATTCCTGCTGAGTAGGAACTGAAAAGTGCCTGTCTGTCTCCTCCAGGAGTCAGAGACCTGCTAATCCTTTGCCACCTCACTCCCTGCTCCCCATCTCATCCATTACACACAACCCATCAGCAAAAGAGATTACTTCTGGCCCTCGCAGCTGCAAAGGTGGCAGGTCCTGTTCCTCCCTGGTGGACACGAACCAGTCACCCACCTCCACTTGGACCTGCCCCATGGGAGCATCCCTGCCCCCTCCATGTCTCTTTTCACTCTAAACCATTCCACAGCCACCCCACACCAGCCATTTCTAGGAGTACAGCGAGACAGGCCGTGCCACCAGCTCGCAGGGAAGCGACAACAGCTACATCTGTTCGCTCGCTCCGGCGCTCAGGAGCTGTGACATTGCTATCGGTACAGCCTGAAACAGAACAGGCAGGAGCTCCAGGGAAGAGGAGAGGGTCTGGCTGGATACAATAACAACCACAGGGACACCACCAGCACCAGCGGGAGCAAAAATGTTGCTTTACCACTTTTGAGTGCAGCAGAGCATATGGACAGTCTGGGAGTGTTGTCAGCAGCCCAGAATGGGGTAGCTCTGTTCTGGCAAACTCCGTTTTTTGTCTTTATGACCAAAGAATAGTTGCAGGTTGGAAGCTCTGTAGTTGCTAGGGGAAGAGCCATTAATATGTTGGCAACTGAGAAGTCAGCCAAAGCAAATGCTGAGATAAAAATTACTTTTTTTCCACTTCTGTTTCACCCTGAGTGTGTCATCCAGTGTGTTTTCTCTGCTCAGGGTACCTCATGCACACTATGCCATGCTAACTTCTTTGTCCTTTTTGATTTTATTTTTCACCTTTCCCAAACACAACTCCAAAGAATAATATAAATCTGACAGCCCAGAAAGACTTCTGACATGATAAATCCCTGCTTACTGGCAGAGTAAGACTGCAGACTGTTTTTTTTCTCCTGTAAAACACTTTTCTTTAATAGCCTGAAAAGTCAGAATAGCAAATAAAATAATAGTGATGGTAACAGTGAGCCTGTGCTGCTGAATCAAAGCATGACAGCCATACAAGGGAGAGCATACAGAATAATGAATAATTTGGTGATGGGGCTCAAGGGTGCTACCTGGTTCCCAGCACACAAGAGGTTAACATGCTTCTCCCTGCCCAGCTCTTGGGGTAACTCTGTGTGTAATCTCATTCTGGAAAAGCAATGCTTTTTTTCCCCACTGTAGGTTCACCCCCTTGGGGCAGGCAGTGGCTTCCCAGGCAAGGCTCTCTCCTTCTACCCTTGCAGCCTGGCTCTCCACACTGGTCAGCACCCACACAGGTAACAAGCCCAGTTCTGGAGAGGTTTGACACAAACCAGAACAAAATATTCTTATTCCAAAATAAATAGGTAAATCTCCTGATGAGAGAACAGAGTTCACAAAGCAGTGGAGAGAACAGAAGATTAACAAGTCCTAAGCACCCCTATCTCCAGCTTAGTCCCCATCCATAAATAACAGTGCAGCTATACAGAGAAAATGAGATCTTTTTATTTTCTTAAAAGCCCTCAGTTTTAAAGCACCTGTTCAGAATTCCCTCCAGTAATTCTCCAGATGCATCCTCTTTACCCTGCTACACAGGAGTATGGTTCCAAACCATTCCTGAATGAAGTCAGCTCTGCTTTGCTTGCCTGTTTGCCCTAATCCACACCACTTACAGCTATTTGCCAAACCAAGAAACAATTACAAAGCTGAATTTTGTATGATCATGCAATACCCTGCAAACACAAGTATTCATTAAAAAAAAAGTCCAGGCGCTATGACTGCCAGCTTCTGCCTCCACTCTGACACAGGCACAGGGGTTTTTTTCCACCAGAGGATATTTTTTTTTTTTTTTTTCATCATGAGACACCGAACAAAAGTCACGAGCAGTTCCTCTGATCAAAAGAAATCTCTGCTAGAGTCTGTGGCTTGTTCACCCCATCCCTTCATGCCAGCCAGTGTTCGTTTCATTGAACATGCGCTCTGCTCTACAGTTGGCTCTTGAGGAAGAGCAAATGCTGCACTGTACAGTCATCTATTGAGAACAAATGTGTTGTTTCTACCAGTGGAAAAAGGCATTTAACTGTTCCTGGGACACAGAAACCTTGTACACAGCAGTTAGCAATGCTGGGATTTGTGACTGCTTTGCCTATACTGTCAGCATGGATGTACCAGACCTTATTCTGGTGCCAATTAGTGGTGTAAAAAGAAGTGGTATTCGTTTTAAAAATGCTCTGCTTTTATTTAACAGCTCAGTCACAGTCCAAAATAATAATAATAATAATAATAATAATAATAATGTCCCCTGGTTTCAGCTGAGATACCGTTCTTTTTCCCTCTTAGTATACGTCGTGGTTTTGATTCAGTGTGGGAGTTGGTATGAGAAGAACATTGACATGATACTGATGGTTTTAGTTGTTGCTAGGAAATCAAGGACTTTTCAGTTTCCCATGGTTTGCTAGTGGGCAGATGCACAAGGCTATTCCCTACCCTAGAATGCCATGCTCAGTATATGAACTGGGGGGTTATTGCCCTACCCAATATGGAAAGCCTTCTCAATCCCAAATTCATTTTCTCCACAGGTCTTGTGACTATTCATTGAAACACGGGGTCAGGGTGGGACTTCAGCTGCAGTGCTGCTCCCTGACTCAGCCCCTCTGAACACACCTAGTGACTTCAGTCTGCTTCGGAAGCAGAGGCTGTGCAACAAGTAACTAGCCACTTAATTATAGGTAAAGTATTAAATCAGTCTACACTGAAAGCATCTGGAAGTGTAGGAGGTGAGTTTTGTGAAGACATGAGGTCTCATGTTGTAAGCTCCCAGCTGACCAGCTACAGCTCCTGAACAGAAGCTGTCAAGTCTTGTATAACCAAACGTCCACTCACATCTTTCCACTACAGGAAAAAAAAGGCAGCCTGGGATCCAATGCTCCCAAACTTTCCCAACTCCTGACTTCTCCCTGGCTTGGCAGACACATTGCAAAGGGAACAGGAGCCAGTGAGGCTGGTGGCTCCCAGCACCTCCCCGAGCAGCTGTGGTAAAGTCAGTTAATTGTTAGGGAAAAGCAGCTTCTCTTGTAACTTGGTCAGCAGCTGACCCATCAATTTTCTTTAATGGGAAACTGTTCCTTGAGGGAATTGCATCAGACCCAGTCACTAGTGTCATGATAACCACAAGGGTAACTGTGGGCTTTCTATCATGTCTGGATATAAAACACCATGTCCTGCACTAGAGAAGAAATAAAGCATTATCCAAATTTCACACATGGTGAAACTGAGGCACCAAGAGGTGAAGTTCCCTAACCAGTGTTGTTCAGAAATTCACTGATCCAGCTGGGTCCGGCTGTCAGCTCGCCTGATGTCTGCTTTTAGCACAGGCTGTGGTTCCATGTTTCCACTGCACACAAGCAAAAGACCATGGACTCCTCTTTCTCACTTACTGAATATTCAGTATCAACGTTCAAATATGGCTTCAAATGCTTTAAATGTTCTGAACATTTTATTTAAATGAAAGAGTGCTCTTCAAGCTGAGGGAAGAGTGAGAACCTTATGCTTCCTTTGTCTAGAAAAACCTGTAATTGTTTGAAGAAAATAGCCTTCCTCATTGATTCAAATAGAATAATTGCAACGCCGTTAATAGCTATTAGTTTGGTGATGAGAAGACCTTATTTAGTGACACTAAAGGATTAAAGAGGAAATTCCTCGAGATGAGCTCCCTCTCTCACAGCACACCCCCTCCAAAACCTCCTCCTCACCTCGACGGCTGCCCGGCTGACTTTAAACTGCAACACCAACAAAAAGGGGATGTTGCATCTTTTATAAACAGCCTTTTGTTTGCCACTCTGACACCTTCGAAAAGCAAAATTGTTATTTTCTTGCTGCTTGTTGCTAGTTTGATGCCCGCTCTGGGGCCCTACATCAGAGACACTGTTCAAAACAGGTTGCAGGGGTCCGTTTCTGTGCTGTCTGCCGATGGTGCTGCCTGAAGGAAAACCATGGAAACGGAGTTTGACAGGCTCGTGGGGACCCACGGCTGCCAGAGCCGCTGCCTTTGAGCGCCTGATGAAGACATCACAGAGCAAACACAACATTAAAACACTGCTGGCTGCTTTGCATCACTTAGAATGCAAATCTCTTTGTTCTGCTCGGCCCTTGTGTTCGGTAGCCAAGGAATCTGTGCCATCATCTAACACAGATTTGATGACCTTTTTTCCCTCCCTGTACAACCTTTCCCCCTAAAAAATATAATTTGTGGTGGGAGGGAGGCTTGTGTGGGGATGTACATGTGAAACGACCCCAGCTTTTTGCAGTTCCTGGGATTTCTATGCACCAAATAAACACCCATATTGCAGAGCAGAGCGGGCTGGGTTGCTTTGCTGCTCCCTGTGCATTATTTGACTTGGATTCATTTACATGGCAATTCGCAGGGGTAAATTTTATGTCATCTTTATGTCACAGACTAAAAGGCAAAATCAAGCCTTTATTTGAGCAGCACATCCCTTCCAATCCTTCAAGCTGTACAGATGACAACAGAGGGGAAACAACGCAGACCCTCCCATCCCCAGAATTCCAGTTTTATAACTTTTTATGCTAAATTTGACCAACAAATTTCCCCCCCACCCCCCGTAAATGCCCTGTATTTTAGTTTCTGATTTCCCTGGTCAAGGTCAAGACTTTGAAATGACCCATGCCTTGGTGCTCAGATGTGCCATTTCAGTAGCTCCTGACAAGCTGTGCTAAACGTGGGGCAGCCTGGATGGCTTTTGTGCTGCCTGGAGAAACCCCGATGAAGGGCTGCAGAAGGCAGGAGCTGGTGAGGGACAGCAGACACACTGACCATCCACTCAGAAGTGGATTTATCATTTTGTTCTTCCTATTCTGCCTACCCTGGGTAAAGACTATTCTCAAAGGCCTTCCTAAAAATACAGCTAAAGGCCGTA
This sequence comes from Chloroceryle amazona, assembly GCA_027560015.1. Classification (NCBI taxonomy): domain Eukaryota; kingdom Metazoa; phylum Chordata; class Aves; order Coraciiformes; family Cerylidae; genus Chloroceryle; species Chloroceryle amazona. Next base: position 12,538 of record JANHFX010007992.1, read on the forward strand.
TCCAAGTAGCTTCTTGGACAGCTTGTGCTCAAGGGCCCTGGAAAGCAGCCCATGACCCATCCCTGCCCAGACTGGAGGACCTGGCAATGGATGAGCCATCTTCATGGATGTACCTTGGGGTTACACCAAAAATGAAGCAAAAGGAGGCAATTCCTTCTGCCCAGATCTTTTCCTAATCTGGTGGCCATTGGGAACTATCCGTAGGAAGGCCACAGTTTTGCCACCCTTATTTTTAGTGGGTTCAGTTCTACAACTGGGAACATAGGACAGACCCAAGGCTAAAGACATTTCCAAAGTCACAGACAAGTCATTTTCCTTTCCTTGCCACTGCCACAGTGGATGCTGATCTTTGTCATCTTTGGGTCCATCAAAATTAGGCAACCTCATACAAGTTCAGAGAATACTGCTCTGCCCCAACAAGGTTTTCTAGTGAGCAGCTGTTCTCTGCTTCCAGTGCTGGTCCCAAGCTGCTCTGAGTTTCTTTTCCAGCTACAGCTTGGGCAAAGACATGCTCTGCAGCATGGGTGAGCTGTTCCTGCAGAAACTATTATCTGTGGGTGAAATCACTGTGGGGTTATTGGAAAATATGGCTATACATCTCCAATCAAGTGTTGAGGTGATGTCACACAGTATTTTGGCAGTTGCCAAGGAGATCCAGGTGCTCTTGTTTCTCTCCACTGCCTGAGGTCCTTTGGCTTAGGGAAGTCTTTCTCTTTTTCCACTCTTTTTTCCACCCTTTTTCTTTCTTTTCAGGCTGACTCCTGGAAAGATCTTCCATTTTCTTACAGGTTCATTGACTCTGCTTTCCTGATTCAAATCCCTCTGCAAGTGACATTAAAAAAAAAAAAAAAAAGAAGGAAAAAAAAATCACCATTTTGAGGTCACATTTTATGCCTGCCCATTGATGTCCTGTGAGTTTGAATTGTGGTGTTTAGTTGTGACTGTGAGGCAAAGCTGGCAGCTTCCCAACTAATGCCAAATCAGGTCAGAAAAGAAGAATGAAAATCAGAAAAGTGCCCCAGAATGTCTAAGCAGAAGACAATCAAATTTCTGTGTCAAAAAGAGGGCAAAACTAAGGATGTGGGACTTGCATGAAAAATCCTGTAGACAGTTATTTTTTTCCCTTTTCCTTTCTGTCACAGTGGGACAAATTCCACTTTTATTTCAGTTCATCTGTAAAACATGAGGAGCCAGCTGAGCGTAGCATTGGTTCAGAATGAGGGCAGCTGACAAGAGGAAGGTAAAAGGAACTTGTAACTGCTGCAGTTCTCTCCAAGAACTTATTTCAATGTGAAAAAAAATCAACCTAACTTCCCAAGGATAGGGGAAGGCCCTAGGACATCACCTAACATTCTCTGACAGAGCAGAATCCAAGGTGTAATTCATGCCTTGGTCATTTAAATATGGGCCATCACCTCCTGCTGTCTCGGGTTTGGTAGAGGTACATGGTCTAGTGCTTGCTCACAGAAGGACTGGAAACAAGAAGGAGCCAGCTCGAAGAGTCTGGGAGCAGAGTTAATGGTCAAAACTTGGGTGGAAGAGCAGGACATGAAAGAGCAGTTTGGCTAGAAAAAGGCTGGGACCAACTGCTTTAGCTATCTTTTAGAGATGTCTGGGGTATTTTGGGGGGTGAATTGTAGCTCCCATACTTGTTTATATATGTTGAAGACTATTGTGTGTTACTTAGATTTGGGTACCATGACACCCAAAGAGTAAAGCCTGCAGACCATACATAAGGTACTTTCCAAATGTTCCTCCACTCTTTGGAAGAACTCTGGAAATTATTCTTCAAGGCAAACTGCAAAAATTCATCCACAGTGTGTGAAGCTTCCCATGGAGCACCCTGCTCCTCTCCAGCTGCACCTCCTTACATCTGAAACCCAGCTCTGTCTCTCCATCTCCTTAACCTGTAGAGGTATGATGGTGCAAGGCACTTCCCAGGGAACTGTCCCCACTAACAGTGACACTGCTCAAGTGGAGCCTGAATCCCATCAGCAGGCAAGACCCATCCCATCCAGACAGCCACGCAGATCAGAGGGTTTGGGACTCCCAGTATGTTACAATTTGCAGGTCTGCAGCCATTAGACAGGGAGGGATATTCAGAAACAGCCTAATTAGTTGCATTTTCTTTTCTAACCTCAGTCAAAAACCAGTCAGACTGTGCTTTAGATTTTGACATCCTATTAAATGCAGAACACAGGCCAATAGCTTTCATTTTCCCTTGTGATGCTCCTGACTCTTGTTTTTATAGTTTGACAGAGAGACATAATTAGGCCTCAAAAAGGACAAGTCTAGACTATTAGTTCCCTGCAGAGGCTCCCTGGAAAAATCAGAACCCACTCTCCATTTTCCCACTGAGGCAAATGTGTGGATATCTGCTCTCCTGCCTCAGCTATCCTGCTCACAACCTTTAAGCCTGTAACTTTATGGTCCTTTCACTTGAAGGGCACAAGGGAAGAGACAGAGAAGGATGATGCTGGTGTTGGACATTGCTAAGGGACAAGAGGCAGTCAAGGACAATATATGACATCACTAATGCTATAGGTGTGACCACTTTTCAGTGCTGCAGACAGCTCAGTGAAGAAATGCTTTACCATATTTCTGCCCCCTTCATTGCTGCCTAACAGAATTAGGCTTTGAGAACAGAAGTTCTAACTTTTTGTCCTCATCACATGTAAAATGAACTAGACACAAATCAGCTGAGTCAGCATGATTCCTTTCCTGGTAGCACAGCAGCTGTTGTCAGAGCAAGGCATTGAGTGACACTTGTTCAGTGGGGTCCTTGTCTGTTCTCCTCCTCTACTGCTGAGTTACCTGCTGCTTCATTTTTTTGTTTCTCAACAACCGGGAAGCAGACTCAGTCTCTGGCTATGCCAGTCTCTCCCTCACAACCAATCCCTTAGTCTTGCTTTGCCAGGTGGTACACACCAGCTCCCCTCGCTCCTTGTTTCCAAGTGCTTGGATGGTTTCTGTACTTCTCCTGTTGAGCTGCCACCTTGGACACACCTGACTCGAAGGAGGTCTCAGCTTCCACAGGAGCACGGGGCACCAGTCCTTTGTTTTTGCACTAGCATCATATTTCAGATGCATCCCCAGATCCTGCTGTGCCTAGCCAGCAGTCCCTAATTCTACGTAAACCATTCTACAGCTGTCTTTATTACATCACCTTACCATTTGCAAGCCATTTCCCCAATCTATCAGCATCGTATTGAATTTTAATCCTATCTTCCAAAGTGTTACTCGACACATTGCCTGGGAATTTGACTCACAAGGAGCAGCAGCTCCTGTTCCCCCTCGCCACCTGCTTCCCACCCTAGCCTCGGTGCCAGCGATGTGCAGTGCAGAATATGCTGATGGTGCCTTTTTCTGTTGTCGCAGCATCATCCTATGTTTCCCACATGAGATGTCAAACCTACTCAAGATTAGTTTGCCCCCGTGGAAAACCCTGGATGCTTGATACCACAGAAGTGAGCAGAAATTCCAGGCAGAGCTTATTTGGCTCTCAGCGAGAGCAAGGAAATGCTTTCCATTTCTAATAAGCAGAGCTTATTCCTCACTTTGCCCATGGGTTGTCACATCCCTACTAGCCTGCAACAGAAACCAAAGTGCTCCATCAGGCAGTGGTGTGCAGTTACTGAACGTCCCCATCACTGGCACCTTTTCTGGGCTGAAAGGTCATCAGTTCTGGAGAGATGCAAGATGCCAACTACAGCACAGCACCCTGTGAGCACTCAATTAGCCCGGCTGCTTGTTCTCAGCCTCTCAAGCACTCGGTGGAAGTAAAATGCTTATGCGATCCCTCTGCCTACAAGGCCTTGAAATCTTTAGGGGGCCTGGCTTTGCTGCCTGGTTTTCCATTGACAGGCTGATAGAGACATCACAACTCTCTCCAAAGGCCAGTCACTGGGCTTCTTTCAACATCAAAGGGTGTCAATGTTCACTCTGCCTTGGAGCCTGGGGCAATATAAATCACACACGAATCGGTGAACTGAGTGTTTGAGGTTAAATTCTCTCTGTATATACAAATATCTCTCCTTGGGTAACTGAAATTATTCTGCTGTTTCCCCATCGATACCAAATATTTTCTACAAATCATAATATTCCAATGGAAAACAAAACTTTTTCAGTTAAAATAAACTAAAAAAGGATGAACTAGGGTGCTGTGGGAAGAGAATGAACTCATTTTAATATACATCATCATTTTCCTGGAAGAACATTCAGTAGACAGATAGGGGGTTTGCTGGGCTCTTTCAAGATCCATAGTAACATTCACGTTCTCTTGGACTGAATTGAATCTCCAGCCACAGAGATGTGAACCATCTTCCCTGTATGGTCTCTGGCGTGTTTCTTCCCAAAAGCACTGACCCCCAGCCAGGCTCACGACTGCCCATGGAGCACCTGCTCCCCACGCTACTCCTCCCTCTGTGCAGCACCTGCAGCTGGGCTGCACAGATGTCATCTCCTGGCTCAGGTCATCTGCTGGAGAAGGTGGAACGCCCGGGTGGTAGCTGTTTGGAGAGCCTGATTCACCCTGACTAGCACAGTTGTGGCACTTCTGCGGGGGGTCTCTTACCACCTCCAAACAGGAGCCAGGACAGCTGGGGCTGTCAGTACATTACACTGCACAAAGATAGCTCTCATGCCTGCCTAGCCTTCTGCAGGCAGGGCCCTGGCAGGAGCTCCCGTGTCAGTGCTACATCAGCACATTCGCATGACGCCCGCACCGCTGCCAACTGGCCCTGCTTGCTCTGAGCAGCAGTTGCAAGCACCTGATGCTGCCGCGGAGACAATTTGGTCCAGCATCTCGTGGAGTATTCAACAGATCATCCTGTGGGAGAGAGAGCCAAGGCCCCAGGGGTTTTGCTGTTCCAGGGAAAGAAATGGCTATTAAATTCAGGCCGTTGGCTACTCACTAGCCTCACTCTGCTCCAAACCTCCCTGCATCTCATCTGCGCTCCCAGCAGCCGGTTACATCCCCCCGGTTCTGCAGGGCAGGGAGCGCAGCAGACGGCAGCTCGGCAGCCTCTGCACCCCCCTGCAGAGCGCACAGCTCGCCCTCCCCACCCCACTGCTGCTCTTCACACCAGGGAAGGATTCTTCCCTTGGGCAGCCACCCAGATGGCCTCCAAGGCTTTGCATGAAGCAGAAATAGGAGCTGGGAAACTACCCGGTCTTACACGGTGTGGGCTTAATGAGATTTCTTTTTTTTTTTTTTTGACCTCTGCAGAAAATTGCCTGCGCTCAGGATTGTGTTGGAGTAAGTAACACCCAGCAGAAATTGTAGCGAGGCAGTAATTGCGGAGTAGCTGTCTGAGATCTCCGTGCCATCAGGCAGGGATTTTCATTTCATACATTAGTCACAATTTGCTGTCATAGTTGCATATAATCAGCACATCCCTTTCAATGGGAAGAAGGAGAAAGGGGAGAAAGCTGCCCAGCACTGGGGAAATGCGTGGGGTCGCTGTGGGTCATGTGGATCTCCCCACCACCCCTTCAGCCAGCCAGGGACTGCATTGCTACCCGAGTCACATACCCCCTAACACAGACTCGGGGAGTAAGACAGGAAAAATGTGTTTTCCTGACCATTTCTGGAAGGTTTTAGTGAGCACTGGGCAGATTATACACCAGATTTTCCATTATTGACAGTGTCCAAGCTGCAACCACAGCAGATTCCCAACCATCTGAATACAAAGTATCTTTTTTTTTCTGGAAAGCTGTTCCTTAGAAATATGGACTCCTCAAATGGATGGGGGGGTGGAGAGCAGCTCCACGCTTTGCGCAGTGATGCCTAAGCACGTGCACCTACAGCATTACAGGAACCTCAGTAACAGTCTTTTTTGGTTTGGGCTGCACTGATCCCCTTCCTTCTCACACCACAATGTCCTCCTGCCCCTCAGGACCATGTTTATATTCTGATTGTTGTCAAATGCACCAAGCAGTTTTCCTACCTTTGGATCTCTGAGCTTCAGGTTGCTCTATCCTGAACTGGCTTTGGTTCCCCATTCCTCCCGCTGCTCCTCATCGCTGCAGCTGTCACAGCATGACTGAGGATGTGGGCCCGGGCTGTGTGATCTTCTTGGGAGGTTATCAAGACATCCTGGTAGGAGAGACAGCCACACAACCTGGAAGGGCAATCACTACTGTTAGGTGTTGCTAAAACAGCCTGTGCTTTGGCAAGCGGGGGACAGGCTGATGTCATCAGGCAAAAAGCAGCTTGAAAAGTCAGAACTGATGGTCAGAAAAATTCCCACATCACCCGCTCTGATGCAGGAGATACTCATCACCTCAATCCTTCAAAGCCAGCAGACTTTTTCAGGTGCCAGTGCTAGAGAAGAACTCTGCTCTGGCACACACAATCTTAATCCTCTTTTGGCACAGCAGCATTAGAGTCAACATTTCAGGGTGTAACTGCTGAGGGAATTGTGCTTCGCCAACAGCCAGAGCATTTACAACTTCTGGGCTGTGCTCTTAGATTCAGCAAGTCCAATCACTCAGGTACCTCCACACCTCAGCCCTGTCTCTAGCTTGTCACGCAGCTAGAGAGAATGGCTTTCCCTGAGATTTTAAAAGAACCATCATGGGATTTTTTTACTCATTTGCATCCACTATTGTGAAACCACGATGTGAAAAATCTTTACATTTCAAAGAGTGTTTGACTCTTTCTGGGTTTGGGGGCTTTTGGGGTTTTATTTGGTTTTTTGTTTTGTTTTTTTTTTGACACAGTCTGCTCAGCTGCAGCTGGGGAATGATTACCTGGCAGAAGTTGTACCTTGTCCATTGGCTCGCTGGTCCCCATCTCATGTCTAGCTTAAAATCTGCATAATGAGAAGAAAGCCATTTTGCTTGCAATCCATTCTCCTGTTCAAAGCTTCTCATGTGCCAGGTTGTTGTTTTTTAATCACACAAAACAGTATATATTAATGAGCTCTGAAGTTACATAAAGATAGATCTAAAGCATAAAAACACTAATATGCCCCGTAGCATTCAGTGCTTTGAACACGGAATGACATCTGTGAGAGAGTGCGATTGCACGCAGCTATGGAAACCAGTGCCAGGAAATGAGGAAATGCTGAACAAGTGGTGCAAGATTGGAAAAAAACCTGGGAACAAAGATATTCAATTTGCATAAAAAGGCCTAGTTCACCAGCAGCCTGAATTGTGCAACTTTCTGCTTTTAAATGATTATTTTCTGGTTCTGTTGGCAACGTGGAGATTGTCTTTTTGCCGAAAGAAAAGTTCCCTCTGCCTCCAGCTCCCAACAGGAATAGAAGGCGAGCCAGTTCCCAGGTCAGATTTGGCCATTCCAAACGGGACAAGTTTTGCAACTGTGGAAAAGTGCAAAGCCTTCCCTCATCTCTGCGTTCATCCTGAGCAATTTCCTCCTCATTTCCAGATGGTGCCAATTAAGAGTAAGAACTCCTGCCCTAACGGTTGTTAACAAACAAGCACAATCTGAAACTTTAATGAGTAAAACTAGTCACATAATATGCCCACGAGAAGCCAAAATGAAAAGAACGATTGCAGTTGGCAAATGCTTTGGTTGCTGGGTCTTAGAATTGTAAAATGCAAGGGTTGGAGATTTTATTTTTAGTACCGAGGGCTGCCTTCTAGTGCCGAGTTCAGTGGGATTATTTTGAGGTTTAAAGATAAGCGCTTGGATAAACTATTCCAGTCAGGGACTGAGGCAGTAAAGCTGGGCCATATGTCATTCATATTAGAATGTATTTTTCTAATATATTATTGAGTTCATTTTATTAATCAGTAGCTGGCAGTTAAGGTAGCATCTCTGCTTTCCAAACAGAATAATCAGATAGCCCTGGTTAGAAAAGCTCATCATCAAGATACAACTAAAACCACCATCTAGAAATGGAAGCTACACGAACTCAGACTGCAAGCCAGATTTGCCTGCTTAACATCATGGGGAGGCAATTAATGATGTTCAGCGTTTACCTGAGGATATAGTGGATGATCTGTTACTTGAAAGGCTCACCTCAAGAGTGAGCACCAACATGAAGAGCTTTCTCTATCACAGCTCTGTGCAACTCTTCTCAATTCACAGATTTCTGAAAATACTGCTATGGACATTTCAGCTCTTGGGTAGCAAACCCAAGCGAGTCCTGCATGTATTAGTTACCTTTTCCTGACTCTGCATAAGTCATGAACACAGGGATTTGTGGAACACTGTTTGAAAAAAAAACCCACCATTTTGCTCCTTTCTTCCATGAAACACCAGCATGGAGCGGAGCAGGTTTAATATGTTTACATCACATGAGATGCTCCAAGTCTTCATGTGAAGCCTTATAGCCTGCTGGCCAAGAGGTGGCACTGAGGAAACACACTGTGCTGTAACTAAGAGAGGGATAGGGCTTCTGCTCCCCCATCTCTAGACCTGATCTGCACAACTGGTGCTGCTCTGCGTACGTGACAAGAAACAAAACCCAGTTCAAGTTTTTCAGCACACTCTGTATTCCTTGGGCACATACTGCATCACACTTGGGCTTTATCAAGGAACCAGTAGTTCCACTTTGTCATGGTTTAACCTCTGCTGGCAGCTAAACACCAGGCAGCAGCTCACCCACCACTTTCCCCCAGCACCCTCCCCACACCCTCCTGTGCAATGGAAAGGAGAATGAGGAGTTGGAAAAAAAAAGAGACCCTGGGGGTTGAGATAAGGACAGTGTAATAAAACACCCCAGAGAGAGAAGAAAACAACAGTGCTAACAAAACAATAGACAAAGCAAGTCCCAGCTCAGTAGAAGAGATGGACATGCATCGGGAGGGGTGCAAAGGCTCCATGGACAGCTACCTCATCTGCTAGCTTCACGTAGTACACGTGTAGGTACAACTTAACAGCAAGGTGGGGACAGAGAAATGGGGTTGCCTTCTGTGGTACCAAGCCCTGTCACAGCAGTGGAAACATTGCAGTGGATCAGAAGAGATTGGAATTAATGAAGAACATGGGAGATAAGAGCAGTGGTGGGGGTCAGATCAAAGGTCCCTCTGGCCCAGTGATTTCAGATGTCCAACAAGTATGGGGAAAGAGCAGGTATCATAGGAGAGTATTTTGTGGCACACTCTTCCAGAGGCCTCCTGAACAGGGCTACAAGATCACCAGGTGTAACACCCACCAATTTCCAGCTGGAGTCTCCTTAAGCCTCCTGTTCCCCCCACCCTGAAACCACCAAGCTTATCATGTGGCTTGGGAAGCGAAGCAGACGTGCTCCCAGCCTGTCCTGCAGAGGATAAGCCTCTCCCATGGTATGAGAAGCTCCAGGGTAAAACCTTAAATTCAAAACTCCCTTTGAGGAACGTGTAGCTCCTTATAAAGTTCTCCTTGCCAAGGAGATTTCTGAGAAATTCATTTATGTCATGTCAGTTCTGAGAGGTGACTCTTTCAAGCTCAGAGTTAACTTCTGCTTCCCAAACTCCAAGAAGATAAGACTGGTTATTTCTCGGCAACCCCTTATAGTCTGTGCAGCCTTCCAACTTCTTCATTGCTATTGCATTTGCTTTGGCATTTATCACCAAGGTGAGACAAGGAAGAAATGAGTGAGTCAGCAGAGAACAAAGGAGCAAACAGAAAGGACAAGATGCTGCTGTGGATGCTAGGGCAGCCCTAAGACCCTGTGCATGTGCACAGTTGGACAGCAAGACTGACAGCTCCCTGCTGTCACAAAAAGGCCTGCATCGCTGCTGAGACATCAGGCAAGTGGTCATGCCACATTTGTGCTAAAGGCACTCTAAAATCCGTCCCCAGTTGCTGCTAACCAGCACCAGCATGGAGCCAGGAGCTGTAGATGGCTGCACACTGGGATGGGGTTTCCTATGGAACATCTAGGAAAGTAGACAGGAAAAATCTTTTGGTTTAGGAGAAAACTCTGGTGCTTTATCCAGACACAAGGAGCCAGTTTAGAAAGCAGATTAATAGCATACACACGGATTTTTGAGCCAGCAACTGAGCTGTGCTTCATACTGCAATCAAAAAAATTAGAGGCAGCAAAAGGTTACATCATCCAGGTCTTAATCCAGAGATACATGTACTCAAAAATGTGGCACATGGTTAAATGCTTTGCTAGGTCACAGACCTAATTTGCTCCCTGTCAGTAGGTTTGTTCTCTATCATGGGTGTTGTCTGGGCTAATTAGACTCTGCTCCTGGCCACTGTAAGAGCAAAACCCAAGGCATGAATCCTCTGGCACTTCTGAAGTGCTGTCAGTGCTTTGCAGATAACAAACAGTACTAACAACCTTTGTGTTTGAGGTCTGTGCTTGGGGTGGGTTCAGGGGTGATCAGATGTGGCAGGGAGATTTCCAGGCCAACCACGATAGCCCCAGCCCAGTGAGAAAGATGCCCCAGATACAAATCTGGAGGCAGAGTTATTTTGTGCACTTCTTTTTTTTTAACCTTCTCTCCACCTCCAATTTCCAGGCGTTCTTGTGGATCACCTCCCTCCCCAGTTCTTGCCCTTTAGATGCTAAACTTTGCCTTTGCTGGCTCCAGTTTTAGGCTTGTGAAGTACATTTGCTATAGCATCATTAATTTGCATGCACATTTAACTTGCATGCACCTACACAGTGGATGATGGTCATTCGGGTGCTCTCCTGTTCCTGGAGTCACCTGCTCCTTGCAGCTGGCTTGCAAACTTGCCAGGAAGGACCATCTTGCCCTGCTCCATGAGCAAGCAGAAGCACCACTGCCACACGGACAACATTATTAATGCCACGATGCTCATTGCACATGCAAATTTGACACATCATTGGGCATATATTTTGTGCATGAAATTCCAAAACATGCTCCTTCGGCACAGTCACTGTTTTACTTCCTGAGATCCAGGGTAATTTTTGAACCCAGTTGAAACATCTTCTATCCCATCACATAATAAAGAAACTTCCCTTGCCTCAGTTACTACAGCTGTGTATTAAATACCAGTAACATCTGGTTACTAACAGTTACAGTCAGTTTGCTTGTCTGCCTTCCCTTTACTCTTTCTAAGCTCTTTGCAGCCTGCCACTCCAGTTTCTGGCCGGCGAGGAGCTGGCAGACATGGCTGTGAACACTAGATGGCACTTTGAAGCAAGAAAGGTCAAGAGCTTATGCAACTAAATGAAAACCTCATTTATTGCCCTTATGCACAGGGCAAGACTTTTTGCTCAGCGTGTCCTCACCACCTCCTTGGTCCTAATCCAGTGTTTAGACCACAGAGAAAAACCTGATGGGTTCCCAGACAAATTCTCACCTTCACTGAAGGAGAGAGTCTCTCGTGACGTGACAGTTCACGATGAGCTCTGGCTTATATTAATATCAAACTATGTTGTGCTTTGCCTCAAGTTGGAGCATATGCAAGGAGCATCTGTAAGATGATGGCTAGGCCAGATACTCCAGAAGCTGTAAATATTCCTCCTGATTAAAAGACAAAAACAGATCCAGCAATGACCTTGTTGCCATTTACCAAACTGGAGCAGCAGAAAATGAGTGTGCTGCTTCAGGTTTATAGAGTCCTCCTGCCTCTCATACTAGGCTGTGTCTGGTACTTCTTGGATCATTTCAAAGGGCCAGATGTTGTCTTCAGTTTGTGTTTGGAATCTGATGGCCCAAGGGGAGCTGAGCAATGTTGTGTTACAGCCACCCCACAATGAAGCAGAGAGAAAATGATCCAGCCTGGAAGAATGGACTTCTCCTTGAAACAGTGACAGGGAGACGTGCAGGTGCCTCAAACTCTCTTCTGGGTTGGCTGAGGATAAGGAGTTGCCCTTTTTCCTGCTGACACCTGGAGCTGGTGTGAGGGCAAGAATCCATGTGAACGTGGCTCCTTTTATTTATCCCTGAGGCTACACAGGAATAGTAACCCAGAGTCAGCCTCAGCCTGCCTTTGCAGAGCAGGTACGTGAACATGGGCTGGAGCATGCTCTCCTCTCCTGGAAGCTGAGGTTTCACCCTAACCTCTCCCAAGTCTGGCCTCCAGGCAGCAGCCAGCCCAGCAAGTGTCCTGCACACTGGGCAGGAAAACAGGCTGAGGCCACCATAAGCAACTTGCTGCTATTTAGGTACAAGGGTAAACGGCCAGTGATTACATGGTAAACATGATCTGTAGAAAGTCAAAGCTGCCCTCAAGACACATGGGGAGCTGCAGGTGCCCACCCTCCCAGCACATGGGCCTCTCTGCAGAGAGCTCGGTCCCCACAGCATCTTCCCGGTGGTGCCAGCACAGCCTGTGGTGCCACCCCGATGGCAGAGCATCCCTGACAGGGCGGTGAAGGTGGAAGTGCTTTGCACCCAGAAGAGCAGAGGGGCTGTGTCCTGCTGTGCAGTGCACAAAGAGCCGTGCCGTGGACTTTCCCAAGCTGATGCCCTTCTTCTCCTGTTCCTCCAGACATCTCCCAGATAACATGCAGGGTAAACCTCCCACTAGTGCTACTTCACCTGCTCTGCAAACCTTTTTCATTCCTTTTCTAGCCATTATTCCTTCACCCTTTTGATAAAGTGTCCACCTGGGCTGACTGTCAACTGTTGCTACTCCCTTAGAGCAGCAGTGCTGTCCAGCCTGATCTTTCCCAAGGTCTTTCTTAGCTACTTTCGAAACAGACAATGCACTTCCCACCTTTCATAGCTTTATATCTCTTTTTAATTTAAAAGATTGCTACATATTTGAAGTCATCACCTGGATTATTTTTTGTCCTCTCATCCTTTCCTACCTCCTTACCAAGGGCAGTGTTTCATTGCTTGGAAGTGTTTCTTCTCCCTTCCTTCATCAGATCACTCTAGCAGGTCCTCTTCCTTTCCCCAGCTACCTGACGGTCTGCTGGCCCTACCTCCCTCCACCAATGTGCTTTCCCCCAGATCCTAGCTATGCAGTTCCCGAATTAGCCAAGCTGTTGGAAGAGCTGATCACATGTCTGCACAGGTTCCCTTTATTCCAGAAACAGCTGGGTGATTCTCAAAACCAATTCCAGTTTCTGATGTTACCACAAGTATCGTCCTCCCCTAACTTAGTAGTTTCAGTTCACATTACTATCTCTTTCTTTCCTCTGCTTTAATATTTCCCATCTTCTCAGCCAAATTCCAGCCAAATTCAAGAGGGCTTTTGTCTAAGGACTGAATTGACATCTTGAAATTGTATCCCAGCCCCACAGTTATGGCTAAACAGCACCAGTAACTACCAGCTCACTGCTGCTGGCCTCCACTGCTGGCAGTGGCTTCATCAGCAATGGCAGAGACAATGAAACAGAGAGGAATGATAACAGCAAGGTGCTGGACTGGAGCCTGGATGGGGCCACACGTCAGCAGCACCAGTCCAGCACGGGACCAGCCTGGCTAACTGACTGGGGAGAATGAGGGAAACTCCCGCTCTGTGTCCCCCCTGCGGAGTGAGGTGCCAGGGCTGAAGGTTGGCTGGAGAAGCAGCTCCTTGATGCCAGCGTGGACCCAGACTGCTCAGCCCCACAGCACCCACACGGGGACTCACCCAGCACTGTCTGCGCTTAAAAAACACACCCTTCAAACCAACCAACCAACCAACCAACCAACCAACCAACCAACCAACAGATTGTAGCATATTCTTCCATTCTCTCTCATCACAGACTCTGGCCCTATTAACCTAATAAAGACATTTCAATCTCCTTTCAGTTCGGGAGAATTCTCCCCATTGTCTCCACAGAAATCTCTCTGGATGTACTGCCAAGAGCGTGCGTTTGCTGTCGCATTCCAAGTTGCTCAAAATAACAAAGAATTATCCTTACAATTAAGATCAGCCTGTACAATTTAGATACATGCTTTAAAAGAGTTATTCTTCTCTGCCAGAGATGTATTGTTCTTCCTCATTTAATTTTATTTACTTTTTTTTAGTGGATGCAACAGTTACGCTGTCATTTATCAGCGGAGGAGGAAGCAGCAGCTGCAGAGCTGTGTGTATAAAATAAACAGTGTGCATGAAGTTATCAGAAGCTCAGATTTCAAGGAGGAGAGGGGGAGGATTGCCTTTAATAAGATCTCATGTCAGTAAAGTTGTGAGATGGAACGGCGGGGTCTTACCCTATTAAAAATAAGAGTGGGAACAAATCCTTTTCTTTAATGGAACAGCAGCGTTAGCTGCGTGCGTACAGACAGGGGGCTTAATTTAAAAAGTAAAAAGCAATTTGGTCATTCATGTTCAGACTTTGGGCACTCCGCAGAGCATGCCGAACACACTCATTTCTTTTTAACCCCTTGGCTGCAAGACCTGTACAGGATAGAAGAGACAAAGCCGAGGTGTATTTATCCCTGGGAACAGGATGATTTTTTTCCCCTTTGTGGCGCTGTGCAGGCAGCCAGCTGATCCCAGGAAAGGCAGGTGGGGGGCAGGCATCCCGCTCCCAGCTCTGACGCTGCTTTGTAGCATTAACTTGGGTGAATCGTTTCACTTGCCACCAGTACAAACACAGATGCTGATGCTATCGATGGCTGCTACTTGTTTGTTTATTCATCTGTATTAAGCTGGTGACTGGGAACCTCCCCTGAGCATGAGAGCACCCAGAGCAGGGTGCAGAGCCAGCTGCAGTTGTGTTCTCCAACACAACGTCTCGCGCCGTGACACGAACCTGCCCTATCCCTCACACACTCACACGGTGGGGGTTGAGATTGGCAGGATGCCTGCAGCACTCTGAGGATGCCCAGGCACAGAGAAAACGTCTGCCCTAAAACCAGCACAGCCAAGTGCAGACTGGGGCTTGGTCTCCCAACCCCCACAGCCCAGAATAAGGGTCACGGTGGCTCAGGAGGTGTCTGTTTGGGTAGCTGCACCTCCACCCCATGAGCACCTCGCACCGTACATCAGAACCAAGGGCAGAGGGAGCTGCGCCAGCAGAGCCCGAAATTGCTGGATGAACACCCTCATCCCAGGTGTTTTCTAACAACGCTGAAAGCATTTTGTAACAGAGGTAGAGTCACCCACAGGTGATGTGGGTATCTCCTGCGGTATCTCACCATCTGCTCCAGCATTGCACCTCGCTTGAGAGGGAGCTGCACCAGCTCTGGATGACTCTGCACCACCAACCAACCAGCCAAACACATACCCACAGTTGTATTGTGGGCATTATTTCAGTAATAGCATAATTGTGCAAAATATGTAAGTATTTTCTATAATTGTATAATCAGCCTGTAATTATATGGAGTAGAATATATAAACATATATTTAAACAGGTGACTGCATTTATTATTCAAATATACATTTCAGTGGTAACTGAAGTTGTGCCAGTCTGTACGTGCGTGTGTGTAATTAATGGAAGATTGGAAGGAAATATGATGCATTTCTATAAATACCTGGCACAGCGAAGGTCACCTTTGGACAAAGAGATCACAGTGACGCCTCTAAAGGCATCAGAAGACAGCAGAATTGCATCTGCATTAGAGTATGCACTCTCCATGAGTTTGAGGGATCTCTTTCTCTCACTCTGCTGAAAAATGAACAGCAGGAACAGAAGGCAATGGTTAGAGCTTCTGTGGTGCAGCTGCAGCCCCACAGTGAGCCCTCCTCCTGCTAGGAGTCCGGTGACCACAACATCTGGCACTAGAGATTATGAAAGGACTGTCTAGACCTTTCAGACCCAACAACCTGACCTGATAAAAAGTAGCATAGAAATTTTGAAGGAAAAGGTGGTTAGATCTTTGACCTCCTTTCATTCCTGCTTCTCCTGACATCAGCCATAATCGGCCACCAGAGACAAAATTAGGCCTCCAGGGTTTTATGTCTCATCTAGAAGAGCCGTATTCCAGAAAAACAAACCCATTAGCCCAAGCATCTTCCAAGAGAAATATTTTATCATATGGAAAGGCTCAGAGATTCAGCCTTCAACGAGGACTG
>JANHFX010007992.1:32451-43945 GCA_027560015.1 Chloroceryle amazona
GTGGAGCAGATTTGTCCAACTGGACAAATTCCTGAACAATTCAATCAAGTCACCCTGAGCTTTTCCATCATCTATGGCAATTTTCCACCATCAATGCGTTTGCCTTTTAGCATGTGAATAAACTGTCAAAGCATCATCTGCCTCTGCTAGTCAACCCTGTGTGCATGTAACATAAAAGCAAAAATGGCAGTTTTGATCTGTTCCAGACTGAATAAGCTGTTTAGATACCAGAAGTGACCCAGAGAGAGTAGCATGGAGCTTCACACGTACCAAGTGAGCCATCAGACCCCTGCAGTGTTGAGCCTACGCTGCTTCTGAAGCAATGCACACACCTGCCCTTTGGGGTGGGCCTCTGCTGACCCCCCTCTACATGGTTCCACCAAACAGCTCAGGGCTAGCTCTTAGCACCCCGGAACACTTTGCTACCTGTTCACATCTCTGACTTGAATTTCTCTGTATCTATAACATGTTATATTTATTTTTCATCTGGTTTTCCCTTGCAAAATCCAGCTCTCACAAAGCAGGAAGGGAGCTGGAGTGTGCTTCTTCTGAAAGCAAGCCAGCTTCATTTTGAAATCAGAAGGGTCTTCACCAGCCAAAGGGTTGTTTTTTTCCCCTATCTTGATTTCTTTTATTTTTTTTTTGGTAAGAGTTTGAAAGTGAATAATTGGAAGAGGGAAAAAAATAACCTCAGGTTGTATATTGCCACTTTCTCTTGCTTTGCAGTTAATGCAAACCTTTGATTAGCCTGCTGAAGAGACCACACATTCAATAATTTGAAGCAAAAGGTTAATGGTGTTATTACAACTATTATCCCTTTTAAAATCATTATCCTCTTGGTTTTTATGTCTATATTACCTTCACCTTTCCGTGAACCCACTTCACCAGCTGTTTCCCTCTGTCATAAAGTTTGCTGAACATCATCTTAGGAATAGGATAAATGCCATGTTTTATCAATCAAGCCTAAGGGAATTCTCAGCTTCTCATAATCCAAACTGTAAAGGGAGATTATTACAAAGTTTCTATTTTGATTTTTAACTCGGCCATGAGTGAAATATACACTTAATGTCAAGGTGCAAAATGTTACAATTATGGCGCCATTTCTCTTGGGAAGTTTTACAGATTAGCAAAGTATGAAACTGAAGACTTAGAAGATACTAATCAATTATATTTAATTTAAATGTGGTTATTTATTAGAAGGACAAATTATCCCAAGCAAAAATTCACAGGAAGATCAAAACAAAGAAAATGGGCTAAATCGAGGTGATCCCCAGCCCCATTTCTAAAGCACCTTCCCAATTTAGGAACCCCAATCCTACTGACTTTGAGTCAGCTTTATGCTCTGATCCCTTACACTGGAAAATGTGACTTAACTTCCTAAAATCTCAGAGGCAGACTGACCCCTAAATCCATGGCAGTGTCTGAGATGTACCTGAAAATGATCCATCCTCTCCAGAGACACTAAGGGCATTCAGATTGCCCAGCTTCAGCCACCTCACATTAGTTACTCCATCAACATTTGAGCTTTGCTCTTTGTAAGTTAACTTCCCGGTGCAGTTGTTTTACAGTTGGCACCTTCTGCAATCCCTTTTTAGGTTTTTCAGATCCCAGGGACACCAACAGTCAGTGTCTTCATCAGTTACACCCCAAGCCCAAGATCTAAGACTGGGCCTGGAAGAACCTGTCTACACACAAGAAATTGCCAGTGAACTTAATTACGTAAAATAAAAATGAAGTGTGGAGTAAATTCAAGACCTTAAAACAATGAATTTTATAAGTGCTCAGACTTCATTATGCTAAATAAAAATATCACAGTCTTCCTGGAATTTGAGAAGGATCTGTTAATGATAATGTCTCTACCTGAAAACACATTCCTTGCAGAATGGCAGCGCCGCAGCATTTACTGAGCTTTTAGTAAAATAAATGAAGTGCTCTGTGATTGCTTCCTTTGAACACAGGAAAATACAGGTAGCGCATACTAATGTTTTCCAACAATAGCGTCTATCAGGGAAAAGCTGTGATCTCTGCAGATATTTAAGCAGAACAAAATGCAGGCTCTGCCTATGCCATTTTTATAATCATGGATGCACAGGAGAAGTTAATGCCTCTATAACTTGGTGGCAGCAGAAGTGAGACATTTTCTTTTTCTCTTTTTTTTTTTTTTAAATTCTGAACATTTTGCTACCAACTTCTGAGTGGTAATTCAGGAAGAAAAAAGGGGGAAATTTGACACATGAAAGATGTAATAAGAAGCAAATTCCCACTACAAAAGTCCTATGATTGACATGGTCTTGTCATTATCATTGAAAATAATCTTCTGGTGTGTTATAATGACAAGAGGATGTGTAATGTTATTCTGATACAAGAAAAGACTGTGTACATTCATTGATCCAAAGAATTCTAATTCACCCCATAGAGGAAGATAAGAATCACAACAGCAGGCAGTTAAGAGTCCATCTAGCCCTGGATCCCAGCTCTGACAATGCCTAATACTTCATATTTCAGAAGAAAGTGTCAAATCGCTGCTTCATTGTGCACACTTCTAAAAATGAACAGTATTAATAGTAAGTGTGTTCTTATCTCCCGTGTTTTTCACGGCTAACTGACCATTATTGGCCTCCACCACAAGCAGTTACCATAGCAAATGAGTTTTATGCATGCTCTCTTTTTCTTTTATACATATATTTATGCATATATACAAGCATATCTGTAACACACAGATAATGTATATGCATGCAATAACTGAAGCTATAGAAAATCCTAACCTGTTCTTACACTTAAGAATATTTCCCATACTTTCTTTTAGAAGAAAATACAGATTTAACCAGCTCTAAACCAGCCCAGCTTTTCCACTTTGGTTTTAATCCCAGATCGAACTGGTTACTGACAAATTCCTCCAAGAAATGTTTAAATATTTTTAAATGTGGTTAACCCATTACTGGTTTCATAAGGCACCAGTCTAAACACAGACTCTCATTGAGGAAACGGGCTTCATGATATGAGGCATAAAAGCTTCACCCTGTTCAGATCAACAGAAAGGTTTGGGAGGGTGATAACTCTTGATAGATGCCCAGACAAATTCAGTAATGGGAATGATACGACCTCATACAAAGCAGCAAGAAAATGACCTATTCTTTAGAAACTAAGAATTTCTACCTGGAATTAAGACACTGTTTCTTTGCAGAAAGATGAACAAAAGAAAACCCAAAGGTGATTAGAAAAAATAATGGTGCTGGCACCTTTATGGCAAGATTCAGTCTCTTGCTAGGCTGCATGCTCTGATGCAATGTGTGCGAGCCTTTACTTGTGCGCACATGAAGGGGGAGGAAGATGTGACTCAAACCATCCTGGTCTCCCCGGGGCCTATAAAATGATTTTGACAGAGATTTAGATTCACTTCCATAATGGGACATGCTCATAAAAGGTGCAGCTCTACCCTAAGACAATAATTATAATCAGATTTCACACCTTGCAGCATCAGCTGGTTACCGGTAAATATAAGAGGATTTTTTTTCCCCTAGGTTTGTCAGTCAGCTTCCACTGCCGGGGTGTTCTACCTCCCTCCAAAGCACCAGAGGCAGGAGCTCCATGTCCTCTCTCAGACACCAAAAATATCTTTAGTTGACCTGATGATGTGCCTTGCTTACAGCTCCAAGGTTACTCTGGTCACCAGATTTTAGGGAAAAGTTGTTAAGGAGCTGGATTGTTTTGGGGTACACTTGCTTTTCTGCCTTCTCCTGCTGTCCAGGGCTGACTTCTTGATGGAAGCATCTGGGGAGACCTCACCTGCTCACACCTTACCAGTGATGGTGCCCTGCTTTCACTTGTTCCCCTGCTGTGCTAGGCACTGCAATTATATGTATATATTTATGGGGTGCGTAAAGAAAAGTGTGCCCAGCAGGTCAAGGGAGGTTCTCCTCCCCCTCTACTCTGCACTAGTGAGGCCACATCTGGAGTATTGTGTCCAGTTATGGTCTCCCCCCTTCAAGAGAGACAGGGAAATACCAGAGACGGTTCAACAGACAAGGATGATGAAGGGACTGGAACATCTCTCTCCTGAGGAAAAGGCTGAGAGACCTGACGCTGTTTAGCCTGGAGAAGACTGAGAGGGGATCTTATTAATGTTTACAAATATCTGAAAGGTGGGTGTCGAGTAGAAGGGGCCAGTCTCTTTTCAGAGGTGCCCTGTGATAGGATGACTGGTATTGGTCACAAGCTGGAACACGGGAAGTTCCACCTCAACAGGAGGAGAAACTTCTTCACTGTGAGGGTGCCAGAGCCTGGAACAGGCTGCCCAGGGAGGTTGTGGAGTCTCCTTCTTAACAGACTTTCAAAACCCACCTGGATCTGTTCCTGTGTGGCCTTCCCTGGGTGATCATGCTCTGGCAGGGGGGTTGGACTTGATGACCTCCAGGGGTCCCTTCCAACCTCTGCCATTCTACAATTCTACGATTCTATATGATGACTTAACTACTGGCTTGGCCTTTAAGCTTGAGAAAAAGCATGCAAGGCAGCCTTAGCAGCTTGTGATACTGGATTAGCTTGACTAGATGGACTTAACTCTGGGTAATTACTATGAAACTCCAAACCCTCCTCAGTGTTACTCGGAAAAAGGTTCTGCATCAGGGAGCAACTTCTGCTACTCCAGGCACAGGAGTTCAAGTAGCTGAATGCATTTGTACAACTTCCCTAATGCCATCCCTTCTCTTGCAGCACTGTTAAGAAAGCACAGCCTGGGTAGGGCATTAGCTGCTCTGCAGTCTGAACACCAGGGTTCCTGAAGCAGAGTCTCAAGCATCAAATCTCATAAAATTAATTAATTTTGTAGAAGGGTACAGCAGCATGGTCAGCTCGAGCTGGGTGCCTCTTGAGAGGGACCCTGAACAAAGATATGCTGGGGCATTTATACTGTAACAGACTATGCATCCACCCTTCATGTGATCTGCATGTGCCTTTCACGCACCCTTGGGTCGAATAGTGATTCTGGCCTGAGATCCTCCAACAGGATCCTTCTGCCTCCTGGTTGAGTTCCTTCACTGTCTCCAGGCAGGCCATTATCTTGTCTAATTGCAGCTGCTACTGACGCTTGTACCCTCCTTATCTTCTGGCTTGTGTGGGCTCTGGAAGCTTTGTCTTGCTTGAATAGATACAAGTTCTGTACAAGTTTAGGAAAACTAGGTGAAAGTTTCCAGCTGGTGGCCTAAGGCTTCAGCATATCCAGCTGCTCGTGCTAAGTAAAGCTCAGCATAAAGCCCACAACTGCAACTTGAAGTGAAATGTTCAGTTTAGATCTTACCTATGTAAGCTGAACAACTAATATCTCTTAACAACATCCAACGATCTGACACCAAGCATAAGCACCTCATGACACACACATCTTTTTAAGGGCAGAATCATCCTGTGTCTATATTGCAAATCATGCTGAAATGGCAGTAAAAGCCAAATAACTGTTCTAAGTTAAAGCACACGTTCCCACCAGCAGAGCTCGACCGCGATCCCAGGCTGCTTCCTGCCCTGCCGATCACTCGCGTTAGCTCAGGCTGCTGACTCCACTTTCCATCCATTGTAACTCTTATTCTTCATTCCCTTCTGGCATAAAGCATTCCATTATCTCCATTTTCTGCTGAATAAATATCTTTCCTAAGCCTGGGCAACAACAGCAGCCATCAGAAACGGTGCTGTGAAAGAAGCGCTTCACGTGGAGCACCTCTACATCTGCTTATTGCTGTGTTGCTGGACCATGTACAGCCATGAGGGTGACAGCTTCAACCAGATGCTGTCCAGCAAATAGCACCCTTGGAACTATCTTTACAAAGACTTGGGATATGCCGTCTGTGTTTTGCAAGAGATACGATCCCACACCATTGCTTGGTGTGAACTGGAAAGGCTGAAGACTCACCACAAGACACACAGTCCTGTTTACAGGAATGCTCTGCCAGAAGGTGAGTTCAGATCCAGGCATGCACTTCCCTTCAGTGTGAGGGTTTCTGGTATGAGATTCAGGTTCAGCCCAAGTTCAAACTTTTTCAGTTTAAATTTTAAAAAAGGCACTTTACAAAGTCCTCAAAACCCTCAAATTACAGCCCATGGTAGGAACCAGCTAAAGCAGCACATATCTGAGAACCCAGATGAGTTTGTTAATTCCCCTTTCCCTTTCTGGCTATTCATTGCCTTGAGCTGGAACACCAAACCACAATCCACACATGAATAATGCAGCTGCTGTTTCAGAGTTGATTCTATAACCGAAATCTGTATCCTCAGATATTTATAGGAATGTTTCTGACCACCTTGCTTTGAAGTCAGAGTCACTGAAACGCAGAGGGGCACATATTACAATTGTAGGAAGCTCTTCCTCCAGAGGAGCACTTCCAGAAGGCCACTTTAATTGTGCAGGCGCCACTAACCCCAATAAATCTTTCTGTCCTCGGGGGACAACAGGATGAAGGGATGTTCTAACCACATCCATTTTTCTCTTCTTTTCTTCTTGCAAAGCCTGTTGTAGCGGTAAACAGCCAAAGCCACCCTGAAGCAGTTCCCTGCTGCCCAACCAAGTGCTGGGTTTACATCCCTTTTATCCAAGGGAAATGGCTGTAACCGGCCCTGCAATCTGATTCACTACATTAATATTTAAGCAAACAACAGGTACCTCAAGTGTTTTCTTTACCAGTGCATGAAACAACACAATGGTCAATCGTGTGCTGAGACACAAGCCCAGAGTGTTGGGCTAGTGTCCTGCTTTCAGCTTGGATAGAGCCCATTTTCTTCAGTGCTGTGTTTTGGATTTACTATAAGAACAGTGTTGATAACACACTGATGGTTGTTGTTGCTGTCACTAAGTAGCACTTAAGATAACCTCAATCGAGGATTTTTCAGTTTCCTGTGCTCTGCCAGCAAGCAGGTGCACGAGGAGCTGGGAGGAAGCAAGGCCAGGACAACTGACCCAAACTAGCCAAAGGGATTTTCCATACCACAGAATGTCATGCTCAGTATATAAACAGGGGGGAGGTAGCCAGTGGCTGGTGCTGGGGCAGGTGGCCCGGCTGCTCAGGGCCTGGCCAAGCATTTTTCAGCAGGTGGTGAGCTACTGCATTGTGCATCACTTGCCTTGCTTGGGTTTTATTTCACTCTCTTTTTGTTCTCTTCCTTTTTAGTACAATTATTATTATTACAGTATTTTATTATCAATTACTAAGCTGATCTTACCTCTCCCACCCCTTGGAAGGTAAGGATAGAGTAGGAGGCAGCTGCATGAGCCAAGCACTCAGTGCATGAACCTTGGCAGTTTGGTTCTCAGATATCAGCTTAACACAACCTACTTTGCTGCTGTTCTGCCCCAGATTTCCTATATCAGCCATCCTACTGTCAGTTGTGATTTCCCCTTTCCAGACATGACCTTGTATTAAGATTGGTCCTTTGGCCTTCGAGAAGATTGTGCTTTGTCTGACGGGATGCACAAAAAACACCTGCCAAGATAAAACAGGCACTTGGAGACTCCTGGGCCAGTATCTCAGTATTTGCTTTTCTCAATGTACCACATACAATGGTTCTTAAAAATACGCCCACTGGTGTTTCACACGGCGGCAGTGATGTAGCAGATTAGCTGGGTGCTGTGTTTGCAGCAGCACTTGGAGAAGCATCGCTGGCTCCTTGCAGCCTCTGAGCTGTAAATGTCACTTAATTGTCTAAGAAAAATTTGGCTGACCTTTCAATTACTGGTAATAGAATAAAAGCAATAAAAAACTGTACGTGACAGCCAGTGTCACCAATACCAATTCGTCACCTCCTTGAGCTGACTGAGAGCCCCAGGGAGAATTCACACGCTGCTCCAGGGCTGCATTTTGGCACGACACTGATAAAGGAACTCACTGGTAAAAAAAAATAGGGAAAGAAAGGAATCGTCTCCCATCCCTCCCTGTCCCGACTCCAGAAATAAACCCAGAAAAAGCATTTCTGAATATCTGGGGAAAAAAGTGCTATATTCTGAGGGCTTCTGTGTAACTTAAGAGGCCATAATATCTGCTTGCAGGGGTGAACACGGCTCTCACCCAACTGCTTCCTAACATCTGCCAGACCTGCTGAGATAGTTGAGACTATTTGCAGATAAAGGATGAGGTATACGGGCAAATCCTCCCTACCAGGCAGAAAGAAGCTCAGCATGGAGTTTACACACTGCTCCCCGACTTTGTGAGGCCTTCATTCAAGCAGAGCCTCTCTTGTGGCTCTTCCACCAAACCCAGCTGCAGCTCAGTCACTGTTTTTTTTGCCCATTGTGTTTGGTACTGGATAAGACAGACACTTGAACGGACGTTATAGTACCACAATCTCAAAGGAGAAATCCACAGTTTGTAAATTAGTTGTTAGCAGCTCTCAAACACTTCTCAAAGTCCTCCTCCAGTAGCAGGAATAGCTTTTCACTCCCTAAACTGTCAGGCTATTGATTAAGATTGGAAAGGCTTAGTTGGCAAACTCCTGGCACTGGTGCCTGAGTCATGATTAAGATCTCTGTCTCAGTTCCCTTCGAGCAGGAAGAGGACAGCAAATATTAATGAAGTTTTTCACTTCCTTCCCAGTTACAGCCTGGATCCCTACAAAAGAAAGACCTCCTTGCAGAGGCTGCTGTTGCTAAGGCCACTCCTTATTTTGTATCTTCCATAAAAATGGTTAGTTATAGACCAGGTGTCCCTCCCCTTGTGGAAACCTGGAATCTGTACAATACTTTCAAAAACTCTCTGGCAGGTTCAAGCCCTGATAGCCTCTTTTCAACATGTGCACTGAAATGAGTCAAAAATAA
Organism: Chloroceryle amazona; assembly: GCA_027560015.1. Lineage (NCBI taxonomy): Eukaryota > Metazoa > Chordata > Aves > Coraciiformes > Cerylidae > Chloroceryle > Chloroceryle amazona. The sequence continues at coordinate 41,243 of JANHFX010007992.1, forward strand.
TTATTACATGTAGAAATTTACACCGTCAGATCCAAGTTCAAGTGATCTGCCCACTGCAGCCATTTCCAAATTAACCAGCAGAGCTAGGACATTACCAGCTGCTGTAGGAAGATGTTCTCCTAGATCCTTCACCTGCAAGATAAGCCTGTGATTATTGCTAGAGCTGTTCACAGCTTTGTGGGCACTCTCAAATGAGACCTTTCTTTGTGTATTCTTTACTCTCACAGGCCAACTTGTGCATTAATGAATTTGTTCAGGCATCTCTTTCTTACATAGCCCTGAATAAAGTGGTAAAATAAGTGAAATGAAAATGTAATCAAGCCTGTTAATGAATCTCTCACTCTTTCACACAGACCCGCATGCAAACACCCATTCACACACATACACCCACACCATCTGAGTGTCCCTCTTCTGTTCCTTCCTTCTGCCTTATCAGACTAAAATAGTGACGTGGTGTTTTCCACGATTCATGCTACAACTTCAGCTCCAGTCAGTCAAAATGCCTCACACACAAGAAAGTATTCTCAGAATGGATGGATGAGAAAAGCAATCTCTCCATTGTCATTTCAACAAGTTCTAGACTTTGAATCTTGCTGGGGGCGGGGGGAAAAAAAGAGTATGTTAAAGGGCAAACAAACATCTGGAACAAGCATCATCTGACTATAAATTGGAGGCAACTTTTGAATGGTTGTAAAATATCCATAAGAGAATTAATTACTGTTCTACAGGATCTAATTCATGTGGGATTTGGGTTTTTTCACTCTATGTATCAAAATCAGTTGCAAGAATTTGCACACACACATTATATCTAACCAAATTCAGCACATCCAAGGACGTTCTGCTAGCTGACTACAAAGCCAACCTGATACTTCCTAATGTACAAAACTCTGGAAATAAGGAAAAGATTTATGCAGAACGAGACATTCAAGCTGTATGAGTTTAATTGAACTAAAAACCAACAAAGATAAGATGATTTTATACACCCCAATTCCCAACTATAATGCAACATTCGCAGTTTCTATAAAATCTGTTTCAAAAAGCACAAAGGGAGGGGAATATACAAAAATTCTTCAAATATTCAAAAATCCACCATGGTCTTTAGTTACATAATTCTTCATCATGAGCTGGGGAACCCATGGCCAAGGGGCCAAATAAAAGCTATGAATTCACCCCACCTGTAACCACCCTACTTTCCCCACATTATTATTATCACAGAGCTGTACAAGAACTTGTAGCCAACAAAAAGTGTTCCAAAGGCCTACCTCGTTCTCGGCATGGACAAGTTCTTCATCACAGAAGTAACTTTAAATATGAGTCTAAGTTTCACGGGACAGGATATCACAAAGGTATGCCAGGGACTCTGAAGAAGCCTGACATTACCTTGTCAGTTATTTAAAAGCCAAGGCTCTGAGTCTAGAAGACATTTTCAGTTAATTTTGGTAATTAACTGAGTCAGCTGGGAAGCACCAGGCTGGTGCTTTCTAGCGCTTGAGAGGAATGGAGGAATGCAGGAAGATGCAGCTGTCAGAAGCTTCAAGCAGGGCAGGTGACTCGGACTGGGAAGTGACTCCTTCGTTACCGATGGAAATGCTGGCAGATCATTCACCGTACACACCTTCAGGAAGATGCACTGCTGACAGCTCAGGCAATCATAAAATATGACACTTCCTAGAACAAAATTAGTTTGAGCATCTGTCCAGTATATGCAAAGCATTTTGGTTTGTAACATGAGTTGGGATGGCTATTGGCTGGATGTGGGGCCGGAGCTGTAGCAGCCTCACCTCAGCTGGGCTGATGGATCCAGCCATACTCACTCATCACTGCAGACTTGACAGCTGTTCCTATGGATGCTGGGTTGTTTTCTTTTTCATGCTTATAATAATTGGAAGTAACAGCAAACTGTGCATTTATTCTAGTGCATAAATTTTTCAAGCATTATGTGTAGATCACACATATGGGAAGGTTTTGCTGCACCGTGAGGTGCACAGGTCTGGGTAGCCATTTAGCCTCCCAATTGCAAGGTGGGGGCTTGTAGAAACAAGTTATAAACCAGGGCACTTCTTAGCTTACAGAGTGTAGAAAAGTATGGTATCGTGTGGATGGTGAGGTTTCCAGGCTCATTTACAGACTAAATCCCTTCGGCACCTGCCCACCAGTGGGACGGGGACAGGGGGTCACCTCACCCAGGCAGTGGAGCTCCTGAAGTGACCCCCATGCACACCAGGGTGGGAATGGCAGCACCGCATCACTTTGCCCTGTTGAACATTCTCAGCCCGTCATGCTGCCGGCGAGGGGAGGCTGAGCCCGAACACCACACAGCGCCCGGCCCAGAGCTCCCTCCTTACCTCAGTCGCCACGAGGGGAACCGAGGCCCACCGAGGGCTCAAGGCCTCCCCGCAGCCCTGCGCCCACTACCCCGCTGGGCTGTCGAGGCAGTGCCCGCAGCCCGGTGGTGGGACAGGGAGGACCAAGAACCGCCAAACGCCCGGCTGCCCGCGCCCTCCCCACGGGGCGAAGGGACCCCGGCTCCCGCCGCCAGCCCCCAGGGCCCAGGCCCGGCCCCCTCAGAGCGTCCCCCCGCATGGCCCGGCCCCCGCGGCCCTGGCCCCGCACTCTTCTTCCGGCCCCCAGGGGAGCAGGGGGCTTCCTGGCCCATGGGGAACTTATTGGCGACCAGGATGCCAAAGTCCCTCTCCCTGGGGC
>JANHFX010007993.1:0-25235 GCA_027560015.1 Chloroceryle amazona
GACAAGCTGGAGAGGTGGGCCCAGGTGAACCTCATGAGGTTCAACAAGAGCAAGTGCAGGGTCCTGCACCTGGCCCAAAACAACCCCCACTATCAATCCAGGCTGGGGGAGGAGGCAATAGATAGAGCGCAGCCCTGCAGAAAGGGACTTGGGGGTGCTGGGAGACGAGAAGCTGCACATGAGCAGCCAGTGGGTGCTTGCAGCCCAGAAGGCCAATCCCATCCTGGGCTGCAGCAAAAGAAGGGTGGCCAGTGGATCGAGAGAGGGGATTCTGCCACTCTACTCTGCTCTGATCAGACCTCACCTGGAATACTGTGTCCGGCTCTGGAGCCCGCAGCACAGGAAGGACATGGACCTGATGGAGCGGGTCCAGAGGAGGCCACAAAGATAAGGGGGCTGGAACACCTCTCTTACAAGGACAGGCTGAGGGAGCTGGGATTGTTCATCCTGGAGAAGAGAAGGCTCAGGGGAGACCTAACAGCCACCTGCCAGTACCTGAAGGGAGTTTACAGAAAGCCTGGAGAGGGCCTGTTTACAAAGGCCTGTAGGAAAAGGAGGAGGGGTAATGGGTTTAAATGAGAAAGGAGTGGGTTTAGATTAGAAATGAGGAAGAAGTTCTTTACTATGAGAGTGGTGGAGCACTGGAACAGGTTGCCCAGGTGGTTGAGGCCCCATCCCTGAAGACATTCAAGGTGGGGCTTGACAGAGCTCTGAGCACCCTGCTCTGGTTGAGGATGCCCCTGCTCTCAGCAGGGGGGTTGGACAGGCTGACCTCCAGAGGTCCCTTCCAACCCAGACATTTTCTGTGTTTCTAGACATAGAAACTATGAAACTAGAAACTGTTTCTAGACATAGGCCTGACTGTTACTGTGAACTCAAAAGGTGGACACTACTGCAGGAAGTAGTTTAGGGGCTTCTTCTTCGATTTTTATACTTCTTAGAATATTGCCTTAAGCGCATGCAGTAACCTCAGTTCAGGCAGTATGGAACAGAGAAGGTCTTGGAGGAAGGACTAGAACCAGTCTTTTCTTTGGGAGACTAAATATACAGAGGGAAGAATTTATATGATACGTAATGCAAGCCAAACAGTTGTCAGGTCTCAGACTTCAAATACACACTACCACTTCTTTGCTACGAAGGGTGCCATGTTTTACACCTTCACTAAGCATCATATGTTAACACTGACTGTTAAAGCTTCACAACTCTGAGCCAAGCAATTTTAAAAAAAATAAAATCCAACACAGAGCATTCTTTTCCTTCAAAAAAATTCAAGAGCTGAAGTAATAGAAGACAATTATGTATTATAAAAATTCATACAGTTATATGTACAGATTCCAATTTTACAGTCTCATTACATTTAAGCTCAACATTTAGGACTAACAGCGCTGGAACAAATGCAAAATTTGAAACAAAAAAAAAAATAAATCACATTTGCTTTTGATTGAGAAGGCAGGAAGTCATATTCAAGCTGAACTGCGAGAAACAGCTTTAAAGGTATCCTCCAAAGAACCAGATGAGCCTGCAATTTACTAAGAAGGATTGGTGGATTACTGGGTGACCCATGTAGCAATGCTAATGGGCCTCGTTGCCAGCAAATATAGGAGTCCAAGAAGGTGCTAGGGACATCATTTCATAGAAGGGAATTCTGGAGTGGACAACGTCTGTGCAGAAGCAAAGTTCTCTGCTTTCTAGAAGTCAGCAATATCTTGCCTGGCATTTAAACTGGCTGAAACAAGTCATATTTTAATCTGTATTGATGTGCCTAGAGCAAGCCTTGCTTTATCCTGAATCAGTCCCAGCTCAGAGCACTATTATAATTTACATCAAGCTATAGACAGATGAAACCTGTTTATGGAACCAATCCTGCTCACAGGCAACAGAAGGGTTCCCCTCCCCAGTTCAGTAATCAATAAGATTCTTATGATCCAACATTTGTCTTACACACACAAAGAGTGATTTACAAGTCTTGATTTACAAATAAGTCACAGTAACAGAAGTCCAAAATAACAGCTTCAGAAAGTTAGGTATACAAAACCTCACCAGCTATTTTCCATTCTTTAGCCTTAATACATGCATATAAAAGCAAATACAAATTTTCAGAATAAAAACTAAGTTCTTTCCTTTATTCTTCCATAGAACAGGTAAAGAGTGTCTTACTACCCCTTTAATAACATTTTTCATCCATGGTTCTCAAAGTATTCTCTAGAATGGCAGACTATTAGTGCTTCCTCATGAAGAGAAATTGAGCTTCCAAGTGCCAGGGATCAGAGGACTCCAAGTGTGTAATAATGCAAGTACAATTTAGGTCAAGTCAGATGGAAGCTTTATTAGATATGAGCATAGTAAGAGACCATTCAGACAGTATTTTTCCCCCTCTGCTTCCCCACTGTCTGCCAAGTGATTACAGAGACCCAGTCTATATACTAGGGGGGGGAGTGGTAGGAAGGGTTGGGATGGTGTGGAAGATAAAAGGTGAGGAAAAGCAATCATTTCAATGTTAACAAAACCAGGTATCTATCTCTTCGTAGGAATGGACTCCTTAAGGAGCTTGTTAACTCCCACATTTCTACGGAGTCAAACAATAATGAGTGTGGTAATATCAAGAGCTGGCTCTTAGCTGAGCCTATCGGAGCGGCACAATCACAAGCTGTTAGCTTTTAGACAAAAGGAATGCTGTTTTAGTTAGGATAAACTTCTTAGCCAGAGCTCTCAGATTTTAAATATTAATAATTTTACCACCACACAAGGCAATCAGAGTAAAACAGTGAGAGAGGGAAAAGTGACACCTCACCCAAGCCTCCTAAGCACTCTCTTGTTTGTCATAATAGCTCTCCCACAAAACAAATTGTGATGAAGCAGAGACAGAAGCAGCAAGTCTTCAACAAATAGGAATGGAAAAACTTGAAGCAAGAACATGAAAGGGCAAGTGAGTGGGAGAAAAATGCTGTTAGATTGTTTGAAGTACTAAAACATGAAAAAGATTATTTGGAAAACCTCAGAAACTAGATAAACTTAACATAAGGTTTTGCCATCCTAAGTTTTCTGTCAAAAAGCTTGCTAAGCTGTGTGAGAACATGCAGTTTATTCACATTGTGATTTTCAGAAGTTCCAGAGGAAAAAACATCAGTACACAAGTGGTACCAACATTTGATACCTGACTCCAGTAATTTTTAGTGGAAATCAGGCCCTTAACCAAGGACATTTATGGCATTTGGGACAGGCAGATGGGAAGAAAAAGTCACACACACACACACAAATTTGAAATAAATGAATAAGTCAGTGTTGGAGCATAAAAGCTCAGCCTGAGAAACAACATTCTGCAAATGTTTAGCACACAGACTGTATTTGCTAAGAGCTCCCCTCCACGTAAAGCTTCACTCTGAAGTATTACAGAAGAAAATCCAACTTGTAACACTTTATCAATAAACAGATATTGGTCAGGTTAAACTTCTTACATGACATTCATCTCTGGACATAGCCAGAATTCTTAGAGAATCCAAACCAATGCCACATCACTGCAGTTTTGTGTTCCAGTTTCACTGCTAAGTCACAGGTGGACAGCCTGTTTGAACTCGCATGAAGTGTTTGTGGAGAGAGCTGGCTATAGCAGGGGCAGCCAAAGGCAAGATATCAGTGAAGAGAGACAGTATTTTGAATATGCCTGTGATGAGTGTCACTGCTATGAAAATGGAACCACACAGGTATCTCTCATGCCTGCCTGTTATAAGAAAGCAGGTTTAAGAGAGGGTGATGCAAGCATCAGCTGATCAAAGCTCTTGCAAATCAAGGATCTGTTGGTACAACAGATGTCAACCAGTTCTCCCTTATAAGTGAGGGAGAACTTTGTCCTCCTACTTGTCAGCTTGAAGTGCACCTTCCCACTCCAAGCACACCATACAACTCTTATAACAAGGTCATATTTCAAAATTATCAGAAAGAGCTAATGGAAATAAATGCATCTTTAATGTAACTCTTTCAGTTTCAGCTTAATTTTGTCACCTACATGACACTGCCAGTAAGTAAATAATTTCAAATGGGAAATCTCAGATGGATTAGTGTGAGTTTATTGATTGCTAAGGTAATAATGCTGAGGCACAGAAATCTGAGACCTCTTCACCAGAAAGGGAATAGAAAATACCTCTTACAGAAGCAGGCTTTTATGAAAAGATAATTTAGATGCTTCAGGGCAATAAAGACAAGTTTGAGCGCAGTTACAATCTACTTTTAGATTATATTACCTCTTAGCCCATTTTTTCCCCTGAAATAACCTAGTTCTCTGCCTCCCCTTTTGCAATAGTCCTTCTTTCCCTGTCTTTCTCAGAGCAGCAAGAGAATGAAAACTATGAATTATTGATGTCAGCAGTACAAAAATCTCATCAGAAGAATATTTTTTTTTTATTTTTCCCACAAAAGCTCACAGCAAAGGTTGAACGGGAGCAGAAAGCCTACTCAGCATGGGAAGGCATGTGCATAACCATCTGTAGTAACTCTATACTTCCCACTGCCTTTCAGAAATCACCGAAACGAGAAGTGGCATGAGCAGTAATCTAAAGCTGAAAAATTCCACCAGAAAAAAAGTCACCAAAAAAAAAAATCCCCCAACACCACCATCCCTACCCCCTCAAATACACTGATCCATATTCAGAATATTCCTCATAGACATTTGAGTGATTGTTACACTGATCTAGACTCTTTGGGACCAAGTCAGACCCAGACAAGAGTGTCAATGAAATCACACATGTTCAAGTCACATATCAAAATCAGAGATGGTCTTTACTAGTCTTTCTTTGAGTTTTACATTAGCAGAGGAATCTGCTCCTTGTATTCTTACAAAAGAGATTCTATTCACTTTTTCCCTTCAGTGACCCAGTATGCATCAAACATCTAAGGTTTAGTGCCTCAAGGCTTGAGCATTTCATTTCTGTCTTACAAAGTGACAGTTGCAAATGGTCATGTATATAAGTTGAGGCCATGTCTGGATCCAGGATGACATTTAGAAGGCCAGGATATTCGATGGCTTTGCAGGGCCTGATGGAGCTGGTAACACTAATATATATGCCTGCCAAATACTTATAAACTTTTACAGGCATCATGGTTGGCAGTTGGTTACTGGACTGCACTGGAAGACTCTAAGTCCATATTTTTCTTCTGATACTTCTGGGAAAGTTTTCACAACCTGAAGAATGCAGAAACATATCTGCTGTTATCTCTATCCCAGAACTCCCATCCGGAGAAGAGTGCAGAGGATGATGCACTTAATATTTGAAGGCATAGGATCAAAGGAATAGTTTTCCAGTATCTGAGGACTATATTTACTGTTTTGGATATATGTTACTGGGACCACGTTTTAGAGGTTCAGCAAGCAATCTCTGAACATCAATTCATCCTTTCAGTCACTGTTATCTTTCCCTTGCTCCACTAGGACATCTTGTTCTACGCTAATAATGGCTGCTGTTAACTGCCAAAGCAGACATCAAGAATCTGAATCTAACTTCACATCTACCTTTAATACAAGAGAGGGGGATATGACTGATATAGAGAAAAGCAAAACATATCAAGTATGCGAGTTAAAGTCTGCTGACTGTTCAAAACAATTTGTTATAATTTCAATACCACTTAGCTTTCCTTCTCACTTTTACAAGCATGTCTGCCTTCACCAAATGTCTTAACCTTCTTTTCGTAAGGCTTGTGAAAATGGGCCTTCAGTTCTTATCTTTTTCTCCCTTTCTCCCATATCTACCATTGGTGCTTTTATGTCAGGTTTAATCTCCTTATATTCAGGTATAGAAGTTGTTTCATCTTAAATTCTGCTTTCATAAACTATGGCTAGAAACCCATAGATGTAATCTGGAGGATCTGTTAATTATTTCACCTTCATTTTACATATTCTGCTCTTGATTACTCCTTCTCTGTAACTGTTCTCTCACCTCAAAGAAAAACAAAAGGGTTGGTTTACATTGGATTTTTTTCTTTTTTCTTCCCTTTTTTTTTTTTTTTTCCTCTCCTCACCATCTCCTGTTCTGTTTTAGTATATTGGTTTTTATTCCACGACTGCCTGTGTTTTGTACTTAGACTTTGGAGCTGTTTCAGGATAACTCCTACTTTATATTTGTGAACTGCCATGTAACTTTACAGCCATATTAGTTATTTTTAGTGCTAAAAACAATGATTAGGATGCTCCAGTTTACAAGGCTATAAAGTGGGTTCCACTTAAAATGGAAATGAGTAAAATCTTCAACATATATCAATAGAACTTGGTTGTAAAGTTTCATGCTCTAGTAACTTTCATGTTTATTAAGGCTGAAGAAGTCAGTCCCATGTGTCACATTTAGAAAAACACCGTCAGAAATGGCCCTGAAGACATAATAACCCACTAGCCCACACAGTTTGCACTTTAAATGTAAATGTCTGTTTCAAACCCGTGAAGCTTCATCTCCCAACAGCACCTCTAGAGATTTATCATCTGTATTCAAACATAGATAACTACTTTCCAGAACTTTAAAAAAAAATAATTAAAAATAAAAAAATAAAAATTAAAAAAAAGAGAGAATACCAGAGAAGTAAAAGAGAGGAAGGATAGCAAGCCTGACAAACTGATGCATCTGCTACAGCTAATCTATTTGTGTACTAACTGAAAAACTAAAACTTTGGTTCTAGTTATATATTTTCATTGCTTTAATGAGAAAGTAACTTCTACTAACCAATCACCTCAGAATTTTCAGCCATATAAAGTTACAGTAGGAGCTCAGGTGATTTTTATAAATCCTATGTGATTATATTTTAAAAAGACTATCCTATATAGCCTGTAAAATTCTCAATAGTAGACATGTAAAACAGATGTAAAACTCATGCAGCTTAGACTCATCAAGAATAGAAAGATCATTAGCAGCTAGACATTTAAACAAGTTCCTGAAAATTGCTATGCTTTGACAGTCAAGTATATCTTCTTAAAAAAAGATTACAAAGTTTTCATAATTTGGGAGCTATGAAAGAACAGTTTATTTTAAATAAACAGGAGGAGATGGAGCTTACTATACAAAAAATTGTATTTTTAAAGAGTACAATGAGCAAAATAGACTGTGTATAGCTTACAAATCTAGTCTTAATTGAAAATTAATCCTTCCCTCAAATTCAGACAAGATTTGCAGTGACATGTAAAGAGAAAGACATGAAGACACCTCAAGATAAGTGTTGGTCTACCATATTTCCACATCCCATTCAGTCCAAAGCATGATTTAATCATACTTTTCTCTTGTTCAAGAGGAAAGCAATTGATTTTTGGATCAAAATCTGGTTTTAATTAAAATGCATAGTTGTAATATACTCTATACAGAGCACAGAATTAACTCACAGAGGTGAAAATATACCAATTGCTACTGGGACAAAATAACCAAAAAGGATCCTCCTTATGAATGCTGGTTGAATGCGTTGTCACTTGCTGGATCAGATAGAGCCTGGCGTTGTTTTTTAAAGACTGTAATTATTTCACTTTTGCCTACAGTGCAGATATTCTTCTTCATGAGGCTGCTACCCCAAATCAAGATGATCTAAACCATGCTGATATTAATGCTTGTGGGGCTGTAACTGTAAGACAGATAAAAATGTTCCTGCTGTAACCAGACCTATTGCAATAGAAAAAAAAATAATTAATAAATCCCAAGTCAGATACTAACCAAGGAAGTTATGGAGGACAGGAAATGACTGCACTTTTGAATAGTCACAATTTAGTCTACTTTGACTTTTTCCACCTGGAACCCTACAAGTTATTTTCTGCAAGACTACCAGAATTCACAAACTCCTCCACGCTTCAAAGCAGTACCAAGCAAAGTGAAGGGCAATGTCTTCTACCTCACACGCTCATTAAGGCCTGCATTCCAAAAAAACCCAAACACAATTCATCTAACTACTCTTACATAGTGCATCTGCCTCCCTAGCCATGGCATCTATCCACATTCCTCTTCTGTCTCCTTCTTTCAGGGAAGTGCATAAAGGGTTTTGAAAGACAGATTGCATGAGGAGAAGTTTAAAATGAGTGAGTTGAAAAGCTACAGTCTCACACAACTTTGAATATTTAAAAGTTAACAACTCAAAAGAACAGGTAAATAATGTATGACTAACTATATATCTACATATATACACATACATATATATGTATGATACTATACATGTAGTTTAAGTGAGAAAGCTTTGGTCAATTACAGTGTGAAGTTGTCCTATGTACCTGTTATTAAAGTTGACAGAAAATTAATGAAATTATTAATAAAAGATTAACTGGTGCAAAGACATTAGGAGTTTGATTTAAAAAGTGAAACTTCTTATTCTCACATCTGCACAATTTTCCTACTTAATTTACATAACAAATGAATTCCACTCACAGATTAAAAGATTTTGGGCTTTCTGTTCTTATTGTATTTGATCATGGCGAATTATCTGGCACAATGACATTTTGGAGAAAAATCAGATTTCGTGCTTTTCATAGGCTATTTCCTTTCATAATATTTTAAACCGAGAGATAGTAATAAAATAACTACGTATGCTTGCAATGACTCATATAATGAAATACACAAGCTAGGACACTTTTCATATATTAAAAAAAAAAGAAAGCTAGCCATGCGCTTCTGTTAGCATGACATCTACAGTTTATCAAACTTACAATATGAAGGTGATGCTATTCCCACAGAACTGAGGACTCTGCATGAGAAATACACAAAGGTACCACAACTAAGTTCACAACCAGCTCCACTGATACCCAGAGTAGCATCTGTCTTTTCCAGATTTTACTTCATAATGTAAAAGAATCAGATTCAAGGCACTGTTCAAACACAGCTTTAGACCACAGATGGCCTGCCTAGAGGCTCATTCCATGCAGCTAACCTCCCAAGAAGAGTATACCACCAATAAAGGAAACTGCAAAATACCTATGAATAAGTAAGAGTAAGCAAGTCAGGCATAACTCAACACCTCCTTTGCCTTAGTACTCAGTTTGGAATATTGGAGAAAATTGTCATTATACTTCGTTATTTCATATTTATATCAAATAGGTGCACTGTGAGGAAAGAATGACAGAATAGTTCCCAGATTGTCATACACCCATTAAAAAAAATTAATGATAACACTCAAGCTTCTGGGTCTTATTCCTTTAATATGGATTATGGCATTCGAAAAGGAAAAGAAGAGGAAGCTGAAATGCAAATGCAAATGAAAAAAAGAAGAAAAAGCTCTTTCAAGGGCCAAGCTCTGATACAATCATGTTTATGTTATGCAGCAAGACTGTAATATTAGCAAGACAGAGAAAAAGTAGCCAATAAAGGACAAAAACCTGTCATCACCAGGATTTTGGGAAAAGGTTTGGTTAGGTAGAATTAAATGTGACTCAAACAATATTGGGTGTTCAGTCAAACCACTTCCTTGAAATTAAAAAAAAAATATATTAGTTTTAACAAGATGTCTGAAAAGACCAATTCTTGGCATTATGCAGCATGGCTGAGATACCAATTTTCAGGATTTGGTTTTGTTCATTTACACGGGGTGGGGAGAGGGAAGATGGGCTGTTATGTTTCTTTAAAGTTCCAGAAGGACCTGTTTCTACCAGACAACAGATATGTAAGAGTTGAAGCCATAGAAAAATTGAAAGAACAGGCTTCCAAAAGAAAGTTGTCTTGCTGTATTTGAACAAAGCAAGCAGCAGAAAGGAAAATAATGCAAACTAAAATGATTTTCTGGTATACAGCAGCAAGATACAAATGTAGTAACAGCTTTCTGAAATTAAAGCAAGTACAACAGCAACAGTTAGATTTCTAAAGCAAGATGAACTAATAACTGTGGAGCTAGAATCTGTACTAAAACTGGAAAGAATGGTCTGCATCAGACAGTTTGTAAGACTGGTTTATTCCTCTGCTCCACTTAAAGGTTCAGTAATTTTGCTTGCTGTAGGTGAATAAAACAACACACAGAAAAGCAGACAGTATGGATCTGTCTGATAGAAGTATTTGCTCCATGTATCAGTTGAATAACTCCTTTCTCACAATCAATATTAGGTTCCTTCCAGGCATGAACATATTGAAGTGACCAGTGGTTCATGGTACATCACTGATACAGTGGAACTAAAATTTATTTTTCTAGAAACAAGCTCAAGACGTCTTTTAATCAGAAGCAAGTCACTGAAAGCCTGGGGGAGGGACAACCAAAAAAAGTTATTCAGGATGGATATCTTCAGGAAGTGATCAAGGAGGGACTATCAAGAGGGTTATTTTTAAACAAATTTTGGATAACTTGGGCTCTTAAAATACATCAATCTAACAGGCACTTTCAGACATACAAGTAGCCCCGTGGCTTGACTTTGAGTTGGCTGCAGCTTCTACAATCAGCTGGAGGAAGTGAGAGACCTCTTCCACCAATCCAACAACTGCCTGATGCAGGTAGCTGCAGATAGGAAAATATGGCACACTATAAAAGAAGACCTGCTATTCTTGAGAAAGTCACAGTAATTCACAGAAACTCATTACAATGATCTCCTTAGAAAACCAGTGAATCCCAGGCAATCATTCAGCTAAACCCATAGTATCTGGGACTAAAGTTCCTAGTAGAACCTGAAGCCTTATCCCACATCTACTGAATGTACCCAAGAGGTCATCTTTCTCGTAGGATAACCCTAAGCACAGTTCTAAACAAACCTGCAAGTCTCCTCACTTGGGACTATTTCACATTACTCTACAAGGGGAGTTTAACACACTGCTTACGCAGGCATCTCTGTATTGTTGAAGAGGTTCTGTAAGAGGTTCTGTAAGCCATCATTAGTTCTCTACCTTGAGAGCACAGACTTCCTCATCATTGCCTGAAGTCGTCAGATACGTTAAATATTAAGAACCTTTATCAGGTTTGTAGTTTCTACAAGAAAATGTGCCATCGCCTTCAGAAAAATGATTTATTAAAACACTTGCTCACAGCAGGTAATCAAACTAAAAACACTAAAGCAAGCTCTTGATGAGTTATATTGGGACATACATTTCCATAGAAAGAAAGAAAAAAACTCTACAGCCTTAAAAATTAAAAAGAAAAAATAAGATGATAGTCAGTATAGAAGATTCCACATCAGGAAAACAATAAAAGAGTACTTAAGCACAAAAAGTAAGAAACAAGTTATTAACAAAAGAATGCTTTTTAAGCAGCTATTTTTAAGTCATAAAGACTCAACTGCAAAAAATTGTTGCATTTGTGTCTCTCTTTTGAAGAGCCTGCTCTTAGAATGGGTGCTCTAATAGGCAAATTTACAGTGACATCTCTAAATACAGGAAGCTATAAAGACAATCTCATGCTAGCATTCTTAACCAAATGCTTTTCAGAGCAGTTTAACTGCTCTTTAACATGATTTGTAGATCTTCTTCTGAAAAGGGCATTCATTTGACACTGCTATACAAACAAGGCAAGAAAAATGTACGTGTTTCTCTGCTACAGACACTGACTTATCAAAACCTGTTTTTAAAATCAGATGAGGGCTACAAAAAAAAAAAAAAAAAAAGAGAGAATGGTGTCCCATACAGGGTTACTCAAACCCGAGCAGGATCCTCAGCTTCCAAGAGACTACAAAGAAAACACCAGCCTCCGAGACACCTTTATTTATTCCAACAAGTATCTGCTGGCCAAAGCCCCCACAGTTAGAAACGAGCTATTCAGGTGGTTTTCATTCAGACATCTCAAACATCAAGAAGTAGAAAACATTTCCATCTTTGTATGCATTACTAAAAATCAAGCTGGAAATTGCAGCACAAGTCGTTTGAACATCTTCAGCTAGTTTCTTGGTACATCATGGCACAAAAATTAGTCAGTGACATATGGGTGCAAGAGGTTTAGAAACTTGTTTGTGCTTTACTTGAAGTAGAAGCCTTATCCCAGTCCACAGTTACATTTCACAGAAGGCATCCTATATGCTAATACCAGGAAAAAGTGAAAACGAGTTCAAAATTTAAAGTTATCAGGAAGCTCACTGCAGTACAGAATCTCGCTTGAGCCGAATTTGTTTTGTCAAAGCAAATTGTGGTCAACAGAAAACAAGAAAACACTTAAGTGGCTAATCTTTCTCTTCAGATTGTGTTGCATTTCCCTGTAAAGATCCAGATTTCAAGGACTGATCCTTCATTTTGAAAGGCAAGAGCCAACGGTTCTACTGAGATCTCTGGTGTGGGTTGATGACAGAGTTATGCATATTCTATTCCTGCTTCAAAAAAGCAGACAAAAAATTCTGGCATACATATATATGGTACTAACAACATGGTGGGGGGGAAAGGCAGGCAAGCACATCAGGTTTAATGCTTAGTACTTCTCTCATTTCCAGTAGAAGATGGAGTTTCAGAACTTGCAAGTGGCTACTCAAAAGATTTATAATACCACACCTCTATTTAAACCTGAGATTCAAGCAACTGAAAAATGAAAAGAAAAAATAAGGACGACAAACATTTGTAGTGTAAATTAAATGGTCACATAGAGAGAGCTCCAAAACATGTACAAATTTATCAAGCCTATCAGGTATCAGCCAAATCAGGTCTGCCTATATTAAAGCTCTCATTTTCAATGGAAAAATTGTTATGCATAGCAAGACATATGTACATTACATAACCAGGGACTGTAATGAGAGCATCAGGGAGGGGTGTGGGGGAAGCACCTGGTTTCCACTAAAAATCAACATCATCCTGACAGAGTTTAGCAACCAGATCATTTGCATGCCTTTCATGCATTCCTTTCCAAAAGAGCTATCTGAAAATGAAAGTAATGTTGAGTTGAAATGCATTTTTCCACACTCCCAGCTCAAGGAAACAATCACCACTGAATCACCACAGTGATATTCCAGAGGACACGCGATGATTGATAGCACATTTCCACAGTTTTGGAGTTCTATTGCACAAGAATTATATTTTGAAGGAGCAGGAATTATAGCATGGAACTACTCGATTTATAGTAATTTTAGCATGAACATACTAGGAGGTGTCTTCAGTCAAGTAATTAAGCTGCATTATCTGCTTATGATTTCAGGATAATGACTGAGGAAAGTGATGGCAACTACTGGTGATTTCAGGATGGCCTTCAGAGGATTCAGTGCTTCTTCCTACAATCTATCCCATTCCATTCAGTGAAACTCTGATCATTTTAGGTTTTTGATATATTATTGCACGAAGTCAGAATGCGGCAGGAAAAAAAACAACCAATCAAACATGACAACAAAAAAAACCTCCACACTTTTAAATCAGAGCTAGAATTGAAAAAAATCTTTTTCTAACAGACTTTCAATGGTAAGACTGCTTAGTTCAAGAAGTTTCCATGTGTGATCCTAGTTAGTTTTAATAGTTTTAAGTCAAGAACATGACATTTAAAATAGGAGGTATGCTGATATTCCCTAATTTATGTCAAATCTTTAATGTGTTTTGCATGAAAATGCCACTACAGAATTACTTGGCTCAGTGCCCAAGGTAATTACACTCATACTGCTGTCTTGACTTGCTGCCAAAACTGGCAAAGTAGGGATTTCCCTCAGACAATGCTGTTAATGAAAACTGTCAAAGTCCTTTCAACACTCCTTATTTTGTTATACTTAAGTTGTCATCTCGCTTGGGTGGCTTGCTAGACTTTTACTTTCAACAATGTATTTCTTCGCAATGTGCTCATACCTTAACAATAACACACTGAAATGTTTCCCATTCCTTGAAAACAGCACTCTAAATAAAAGAGGTTTTCCTTTAGGTCTTAGGAAAAGAAAAACAAACCACAAGCATACAAAAAAAATCCAAACAAACACACAACACACAAAAAAAATCCCAAAACACGACAACACAACACAAAAAAAACCCACAAAAAAATAACATATCAAGATCACTAGGACGCAGGTGCCTCGTTCTGAGGTATTGATATAAAAATTGAACATACTGATGAAGCAGCACACTTTCCTGCAGCCATACAGAATCATAGTGACATGGGGATTTCTTATTAATCAGTTTGTGAAAGTCAAACTTAATAGAGAGCACAGCTCTCCCTTTCCAGGAAAGAAGGTGATTTTTTCAACTATATGGCTGCGATAATAACTTCTAGATGTTTTCTCTCACCATGTGAGTTGCAGTATGAGGCATGGAACCCCTGGAAATGAACCTGCGAGATGATGACGACAGTCAGTGACCATAAGAGAGGGTTACTCAGAGGATCCAAGAGCTTTTGCTTGATTGCCTGTAAATTCTTCAGTTCTGCCTCATTTACAAGCTTCAACTCTCTCATTTCTCTCTGTGCTGCTGCACAGCTGTGTGGCTGAAAATGCCTCCCCTCAGGTGGGAGCGTATCCTGAGAACTCCACAAAGTGAATGTTATAAAAGTTCTTTGAATAAGGACAGCTATCTACAGCTTTTCCACAACAAGGAAGCATTTGGCCTTTGCCTGATTGCAAACATTCCTGAATCAGCTAAAAGAAATATCAGATGGCATCTGTAGCCTCTAGCTCCTTGGAGAAATGAGATATTGTACAATGCAGGTGCACTGTGAGGAAGTCATCACTTCTCCCGACATCTGGACAAAGAAACAACTCTGTTTACTAGAGCTACCAAGTGCACCATTCACACAAAGAATGTTTGTCAGACTGTGTCAAGGTGAAAAAGCATTGCTGTGCTCATATTCAATCAAATTGGAGGCATGAAAGCCACAGGAGGATGGTGGCTAAAGGCTGAGCATCTGTCTCACACAATCTGAGCACCACAGAAAAAAGAAGGGGGGAAAGAAAGAGGGGTGGGGGGAGAAACAACCTACTGACTTGATTGTAGTGGTCTGTTTAAGACATAGTTTTCACTTCCTCCCAGTCCATCCTGTCACTAGAACATATTATCATTCTTCCTTTTTCCATGTCTGCAGAAACAATCAAATACAGCCATGTCATACCACTCTTTGGTACCAAAGTTTTCCTAAAAGTTCACATCTGTTAATGTACACCAAGATGAGAGGCAAAGGATGAATCCAGAACCCCGGAATCTGGGGTGCATAAAGAAAAGTGTGTGGCCAGCAGGTTGAAGTGGTTGAAAAAGGTTCTCCACCCCCTCTATTCTGCACTAGTGAGGTCACATCTGGAGTACTGTTTTCAGTTCTGGTCTCCCCAGTTCAAGAGGGACAGGAAAATACTAGAGAGAGTCCACCAGAGAGCTATGAAGATGATGAAGGGACTGGAACATCTCTGAGGACAGGCTGAGAGACCTGGAGCTGTTTAGTCCAGAAAAAAGAAGCCTGAGAGGGGATCTTATTAATGTTTACAAATATCTGAAGGGTGGGTGCCAAGTAGAAGGGGCCAGTCTCTTTTCAGTGGTGCCCTGTGATAGGACAAGAGGTAATGGTAGCGAGGTGAAACACAGGAAGTTCCACCTCAAGATCAGGAAAATCTTCACTGTGAGAGTGACAGAGACTGGAACAGGCTGCCCAGAGAGGGTGTGGAGTCTCCTTCCCTGGAGACTTTCAAGACCTGCCTGGATCTGTTCCTGTGAGGCCTGCCCTAGGTGTTCCTGCTCTGGCAGGGAGGTTGGACTCAACCTCCAGAGGTCCCTTCCAACCCCTACCATTCTATGAACACATTAGACAGCAGCATCCCTTCAACTTGACAGTGGTCCTTTTCTATGCTCTGACAGTCTTACAGACAGGAGCTTTTACTGCAGGAAATACCAAGTATGTTGATTATACTGACAAATGGAAAACATTTTTCTTTTGTTTGATTTTTTTTTTTTTAACAATCCAGCTGATTTCAGAACTACCTACTACATGAAAAAGGCCATGGCTACTGACAGTAATTAAAAAAATAAATAATATTTGGAAGAGATCATTTAAAAAGATTAGAATTCATGGACATCCTCAGATCATTATTTGTTTAGGTCCCGTTTTAGCATGGGTAAGTTATGTTACTTCTAGGACAAGTTAGGGAACACACAGTTTGAATTTTCATATTTTTGTTATTCCATTAGGAAAAAAAATCAGTACAGACCAGCAACAGATAACATGAAAAAGTCCAGGAAACTTTAGAAAGACTCTGCACACACAACAAGATCACACCAAGTTAATCGATACAGACTGCCAAACAAAATGTAAACTGTCCACCAACTCTTACTGTGTATGAAGAGTATGTTTTCAGAAGAAACAAAGTTAACTCCCTTACCAAAAACCAGTTTGCATTGGAAGAAAACTCACTTTGTCACAAGTGACTGGAAAAAAGCAAGATGATGTAACTGAGGCAATCATTTGCATATTACAGCACTGCAGCTGGTATCACCACCTCAACCTACTCACCACATTTCATCACTTCACTTCCAAATCCAGGGTCTTCAAAGGCAGAAAGAAAAAACATCACTATTTCTGGCATGTCATTTGTGAACAAACCTCAACGTATGGATCAATTCCCCATTATCTTTCTTAGAGGTGTCTACAGTCACTCAGTTTTCCTATTCACTTCTGCTTTTCTGATTCTCTCTTCAGATACACCCTAATACTTTGCTGGGTGCCATTTGCCAATCTAAAAGTTATATTTGCACAGCCTGATCCTGGAAGAGTCTTGGATCCCACAGATTAGTTCAAAAAAACAAAAGCTCTCTGAGTAGCCCGGAGCTGAAAAAGAAAGGAATTTTGAAGTGAGCCATTTTCTGATTCAGTGATACTTTCAAAATCCAAAGGAAAGTATAAGAAACAGAAGCTGCAAGTTCCTATCTCTGCTTTTCATTTTTTTCTTTTCCCTTATTTGGCACCATCTGACTCAAGAAACAAGACAATGGAACCATAACCTGAAAAATTAAACAAGCAGAAGCACTAAGATCATATCCATACAAAGGACATTTAAAGCGATTTACTCGAACAAATGTGATTTCACTCCTTCCATTAAAATTATTCTAGAAGAAGAAAACATCAACTTTTTCAAAATTAGTACTTAGCTAAATCGAAAAGGTTCCTTAAGCAACCGAAGCAACTTAAATAGGTTACCAATATCAACAATTGCGTAGCGATTTGCTCAGAACTAAGTGCTAGCATACTGTGAAAAGTTTAAGGAACCTAACATTGTATACTCAGCTTTGGAAGTTGCTTTTTTAGCACCTTATATAATTTTTTTCTTAAGAAGAAAAAAAAAACAACACGTAATTTGCTAACACATTTAAGCCTACTTCTATGCCTTAAGAAGATCTTACCAAAGCTGCCTTCTCTGTTTTACGTTGGCAAGAGATCTGAACATTAAGAGAACATAGTTTTACTCTTTTTGCCAAGCTGGTTATCAGCATTCAGCCCTTGTTTAGCCCAATCCTACAGACCCAGTAGTAGTAACTCCCATTTTTTAAGTATGACTTAAATTATTTACATTATGCAGACTGATACTCTCAAATTGTAGTGTGTTTAATTTTCCAGAAGGCAGAAGTCACATATATAAACAGATATCTTAAAATCTTTCCATCATTACTACTCATACTCTTAATACAGTAAAACTGCATCTTCCTTTACTGCTTATGTTCTTTACACCCTGTAGAGAGCCCTGAATTCACTTGTGTCACATTTAGAAGACTATTATTTTCAATTCTGTAAAGCTTAAGCTAACCACTGAACTTGCATCTGAGAAAACCATCAAAAAACCCATAGCTACTGAATACTCACTGTGCAGCACAAAAATTCATCTTGTTCGACTTCCTCCCTTTTTCAAGTACTTATATTTAAACAAACAAACAAACAAACAAACAAACAAACAAACAAAAAGCCCTCCAAAACAAAAAACAAACCTTTCATTTCAAACAATTGCTGACAGACACATTCACTACCAAACTCAAGAGTTCTCTGTGTAACTTGCTTAAAGGCATGTTTTATTTCATCAGAGAGATCACATCTACCTGAAAAGTCAAAAATGTGAGACAGCAGTCACCTGAGATTTGGGGGTTGTATTTGTTTCTTTTGGTTTTTTTTCACAGTATGATTCCCTGTGTCAGCAATCTCACTTAATTATCTTACTTGACCAGTTATCCTTATTGCTCCATATCTACTTCAGGCTAAAATGTCTGTAGGTAGGAGTGAAGTGTTGATTTTGACCTGCAATGGCAGAAACCTTTCTCTGAATAAAAGGAGTGAATTCCCTCTCTAGTTGTTGCTACTATCTAGTGATGTCTAGTTATGTTGCTTTTTCTAGGTGTCAAGGTTTAGGGTCAGGGCAGTCAGCCAGACCTATAATAGACATTCTGTTAACCCCTCTTGTTCCCCAAGGGGGACAAGACAGGGAATAAGGAAACAATCAATTCTAATACCAATTAGAAGATAAATACAGAACAACTTTAATGAAAGTAATAATAATAAAAATAGATTAAGTTGTATCCAACTTAGCTACTTTTATCAGCACTCTAGACATGAAAATTTCTTAGCCCATTAGCAGTCATCTCGATCCTTTAAATTGCTAAATATTGTAGCAATTTGGAACCCTGACAGGATTAAAAAACTTGAAAACTGTTTTGGTAGTTGAATACTGGTTCACTAAACCAGTCTCAGCTCAATTTCAGAGAGGAAAAATGAGGTACTGACACTTGATACTGCAAACAGTTTTGATCTGTCTGTATGACCATCAGTTAAATCAAAGCACTAAGTCAACTATTAAATCATCACATACAAGTTTTAGGGGTATGGCATTGTATTTCCATAACTATAAATTTAATAAAGCATTACTTTTCGTCTATCTTTGTTTTAGCCATTTAATACAAATATCCTTTTATTCCTCATCTTAAAATTGTTCCTGTAGCAGATGGCATCTTTCTTGCTTTTCACTGATTGAACTTTTTAAAGGGACATAGAACAAACAGAGAAACATCACACTACATCTGCTGTAGGATACTCACCAAAGTAAAAATGATGGCCCAGTCTTTAGGACTTGCTATACTAAAATTCAACTAAGCAAGTCATTATACATAGGTCACAACATTATGTTGAAGATTTTTCAGTTCTGGCATCCAGCTTTTCAAAAGTAGAATAGATTGATACTGACTAAAGAAGAAAAATACAGCCATGAGTTTTTTCACATAGAACATAGTAATTAGCCCTACACATGCTTAGATCCTGAAAGCTTAGAATTTCAATGGAACTTTTCTTTGCAAAATCAACCTTTCCACCTCTCCACCCATCCCTCCAAAAAAACCTAAACACAAAGACCAAGCTCCTGAAAGACTGAGACCAAATACATTTATTCTTTATCAAATAAAGACACAAAACTCAAACTTAAGTTTCTTCAAGGAAACAAACGTATTTCCTAAGGAATTTATTACCCCATTTTCCAGTCAAATTTTTCTGTCCCAAATTACAGAGAAATTCAAGATGATTGGCATTGTTTGCAAAGAGATCAAAAGATGTTTCTCTCGGTGTCCAGTCCCTTTAACTTAAATCTATCAAGGCCTGTCCAAACTCATTTGCTGCAGAAGACAGAAGCAAGCAAACTGTTTTGACTTTCCCAGCTCCTAACTACAGATCTGTCTCAAAGTGCTGTTTTTCAATGCTGTTTTCAAAATGCTTAAAATTGCACCTATGTCAATTGCAAATATGTCAAGTTAAATGAGTCATAAGACTCGAGATGACAAATTCTCCTTATTTCTTAATTCTACCAATTATTTTAACAAAGCAAATTCAGTCCTCAACATTTCAAACCTCATCCTGGACAGAAAATTACCACTGAATTATTAAAGAAAATACAAATAATAGAGTGATTCTTGGCTTCAGAGAACTTTAGTCCATCAGAACTATAAAGGCTTTTAACTTACTGAACTTTTAACTTTTTGAAGGTCTTACGAAGACAGTATTTCCGTCTCAGCAAGAGGGTTAAAGGTGCTCATAAAAACCAAAGTCAATGTAATACTCTTTGTAGACTCCTTCTTTTTATTTCTTCCTTCAGAGAAGGATATTTTTGGCAAAATTTATAACTCAATATGTTAATGAGCTAAGACCTTCTTTCCAAAACACAGAAGGTTAGACTAAGAGCTCAGAAACAAGTAGCTACAGGTAAGGCAATCCTCCTAGGTGAAGATTATGTACCAGTATTTCTTAAGTTGGAAAAATCTGTTTTAACTGAGAAAAAGTATTTTGGAACAGTTTTATTTTAGTTTTCAAATCAAGTTCATATGAACTTTAAAAAAACAAACATCCACAACTTGTTTTGTCTACCATCTGAAGAGTGGCAGAAGTTTTCCATGGTATGTTTCTGAGTGCAGTGATGCACTTTAATGGTATGGCTATAGTGCCAGGATGCTCAGATGAAAGCAGCATATGAGATGAGTCTCTGATTGTATGCTGAAATGGTGATCCAGTCAACATACACAGTAAGTATTATTTCTCACTAAGAAGAACATTTTGTGTTTTGAGAACACTAGGCTTATACTGGAAGAGTACAAGCCAGTTATTCTTTCACATTTGTCTTTCAATACATCACCCAAAAAGAAAAATGCTGAACAGATCAAGTACTTGGTAGATAACATCAGTAAATGTGTCAAAGATAAAAGGACTCAAATCCAGGCTGTTGACCCTGTATCAAATTTTTCCGCAAACATCTTTAAGGACTTTTCAGAATGTCATGAAAATAGAGCAGTTCCAGGGAGGTACCATTTGGTACTCCAGAGCATTCTCCTTCTATTTGCAAAGAAATATCATAGGAACAGCCTGTTCTCATAGTGGGATGGGAACTAAACCTCTCCATAACATTCTCAGTGCCAAGCAGCCCGTCCCCCATCTGTCTGCCAGCAGGAGAGAGAGAAAACAAATGAAAAATGGAAAGGAGAAGCGACCAGAATTTGGGCATAGGAAAGAAACATCTGCTAAAGGGACAAAAAAGAGGTGAACAGAATCAGACAAAGAGTCATAAAGGAAGTAACAGAACAAAACTGCAGGGGGGTGGGGAAGCATAAAAATAAAGCAAATTTTCAGGAAGTAAGGAAGGGGAACATGTCAGATATACTGTAGCTATTTACCTATATTAGTAATGAGAGATTTGATGAACAGAATAACTGAATAACAGTGTGTTAGATTGGTGTAATATAAGGGGGTTTTCATTTGTTTTGATCTGAGTTTCTCAGCTTTTGAAATACATGCCATAAAAAAAAAACCAAACAACCAAATTAAAGATCATTGTATAAAAGTTATTTTCTGCATTTGAACAGGTGTTGTGGAAAGAAAAATAATCAGCCACTTAAATGCAAACATTTTAGGTTTTCTGTTTATTCCAACAGAAACAGATGAGCATTCCTGTGTGCCTGGATGGGAAGTGTGTGTAAAATAAGAAAGCAAAAAACCCCAAGATATTGAAATGAAACTAAGTACAAGAACTTTAATCATATTGTAGGACACACAAGTATCTTCCACAGATGAGATGACCTACCAAGGAGGTTTAATCATAATATTGGTATGATGGAGCGTTAATCCTGAAAACTTCCAAATTAGAAATTGGGCTTTTAAGAATTAAGAAATTGCCTTTAAAATAAGCAGATATTAAAAATGTATAGCACCTTTTTTTCTCTCTTTTTTTCTTTTTTTTTCTGAGATAGCTACACTTTGAGTTTCTAAATGTAATTCTTTGGAGTATTTTCTCTAATTTTAAACTTTCTTTTATGTAACAAACAAAAGACTTTGCTTCTATATAAAAAGTCAGCAGACAGCACTTGCTTGAAAATTCGATTTGTAGTAAGGCACACAATACAGTTCAAAGATGTGCTAAACATTGTGAGAAAGTGCTATAATACACAAAACTGAGAAACAGAAGAAGACTAAGGAAGCTATTGGAGCCATTGTACCTCTGAAATCTTGTTGTCTTCCCTGAGAACACTTTAACTGAAACAGGAAGGATGACCTTTCACAAACAGTCTGGTGTTGTACATTACAGAAACATGTGCGAAGCTGTTCTTTGACCAGAGATTCAGAGGAAAAATAGGGAGTCATAGCTCCAGTTATTATCCTTGACACTCACGATATTCTAATTCTCATCTAGAAGACAAGGCAACTCCCATGTGCACTAGGCATCTGAAGATTTAAACCACTACTCAGCAGTGAGCAAAATTACCAGAATACTGTCTGGACACATGTGATTCAAGTGTAAATTCATGTGAGAGTTCACTATTTTCCATGTCACTGACCTGTCTTTTTTTGTTCTTCAGTGATGGTGTATATGCAGTCAATCAACTATTCCATCAGGAGGGAAGGATTACTACCTTCAAGTCCTGACAGTTTTGCTGGCAGTTAAAGAATGTCTTTTTTACTTTCTACCTTAGTTTTATTAAAAACAAAACCAGATAGCACAATAATTCATTATTACTTCATACATGATCTCATGAGGTTGATTAACCTAATGCTTTCCCAAGGCATTGCAAAGGAAAAGCTTCATTCAGCTGGTTTAGACTTTCTATTACTGATACACAAATCTAACAGTTAACAGTCATGAAATTAGATTATCATGCAGTATATTACTACTAATATTCTTTATTCTTGATAACTAATGTGCTGACTCTGTAAGTCTTGTTGTTGTTGTTTGTTTTGGGTTTTTTTTGTAGGTGTCTTGTTTGCTTGTTTATATATTGCCAATATTCTGAATTCTTAATAATATTAAGTCTAAGATACAATGAAAAGAAACCATTTCAACAGGCAATACAGTCCTTGGGAATATATTACCCCAGTAGATGTTTACCTTCCACAGGTACAAA
Organism: Chloroceryle amazona; assembly: GCA_027560015.1. Classification (NCBI taxonomy): domain Eukaryota; kingdom Metazoa; phylum Chordata; class Aves; order Coraciiformes; family Cerylidae; genus Chloroceryle; species Chloroceryle amazona. The sequence goes on from JANHFX010007993.1 coordinate 22,692, forward strand.
CAAAATAAGACCAAATGGAAGGTGGTGTGAGTGGCAGAGCATTTCTAAAAATATCCGTGAAAGCTGCACTTAAAATTACTTATAGTATTAGAACTTCAGCCATACAAAGAAGGGACCAAAAACTTCGTACATAATGCACGTTAGATATGCACTTTAAAACTAGCTATGTTTTCAATAGCTGAATCATTAAGAATCCATTATTCACCAGGTATAGTGTGCTATTTGATGATTTACTGCTAGCTGTAACGCTAGATAACAGTGTGTACCAAACATGAGCTAAACAAGTATGTCAGTGGCAATATATTTATGTTAAAATGACTTATTATTTCTGAATGTAACACTTCCATACATAATATTTCAATGCAATTTTTCCTTATCCTTGTCTCTATTATCTTATACGGATAACTTCTCAGGCAAACAGGTAGACTGGGCACACCGGAGTCTCTAAGACATTAGCTTTCTTAATATTTAGTTTTGTTCTTTAAATTGTATTGGCACTTTCAATTAGAAAAAAATCCTGCCCTGGTATGAGCAGGGCAGCTGCTAGCACTTCCTAGCAAGTTATCACAGCTGCTCATTTTAATTTCCTTCTACACTTTGATCTTTTGTATTTATGGTCTCGTACAAATTATATCTTTCTGTGGTATATCAGAGATAATTCACAGAAAAAAAAAATTGCCTCAAAATATAGCAGCAGCATTTCACAAAAAAAATTCTACCTATGTACAGCCTTTGATGCTTATTAGTCTCACTGTATATTTAGAATTCACATCAGGGTATTGGAAAACTCTTGAGACAAATGCATAATTCATGTTTTGTACGATTATACACATTGCATGTATTATATTAATTATTTCTTGATTTCTGTTCATGAAACACTTGCAAAAACTTTTTTTTCCTCATTCATTTCTTCAGAGCTGACCTCTAAATGGTGACATGATTGCCATTATTTATTCACCTTAGTGGGTAACTTTACAGATTGGTAGATTATATAGGGTTGTGGCAATTTTTGAAAGACACATCGGAATATTTGTCAATTTTTTTCAGGTGATGTTTTAGTTCACTTTAAGACTTCAAGACTTTTGCAACATGTAAATAATATGCGGTTTTCAAGAATGGTATCTCAAATATTGATTTATTCCAAATTGACTTATTTGTTCCTCAGTGCTGAAATAAGTGTGCTGCACAAGTTCATGAAAAAGAACATAACAGCCTTTTGAAACTTGACTTTGAAACCAATTTTAATATTTGTAAAATACTTCTAACTTTGTTCATTTAGTTCTGCTGAAGTGCCTGTAACATCATTGTTTACAGCAAAGCAGAAAGATATTTTAATATGCATTCATCTTCTTTAAATACACCTACAATTTCCTTGAAACAGCCACAAACTGGTATGTATCAGACAGAATAGTAAACCACTACCAATTATTTTTATTATTTTAAGATTAGAAGCAAGAATTAACAGTATTTGTGTTCCTGTCCTTCATACAAAACTTTGGGACACACATCCTTTCCCATTTTGGTGTAATTATATTTAAAGTTTTACTTTATACTGTTTACAAATTGTTTTCCACTTGGAAATTATTTTCCAGTTCCAACACCATCAATAATCTGTCCGTGATTTTTGGTTGTAGAAAAAAAAAGTAAGCATTCGGTATTTGTTTTTTGGACAATATAGTACAATTACTGTACCTTCATCCTAAAAGATTTGGGGATAAAGGCTAGGGGAGGTAAATCAAGCTATGTTGCCTTGTAATTTATCACCTTGATAACAGAGGCTAAAGCAATGTCTTTAGTTCTACTCTGTATTGCTGACAGAGCCTGTAGCGATGATCTGACATTATCATGCAAGGTGTTACTGCTTCTTCAATTTTGAGTTCAGTTTACATCAATGTTTCAGGGCATTACTAGTATCTGGGTTACTCCAACCTGTGATACCTATGGTGCCACAATACAGATTGTCAGTGTAGGCAAAAGTTAATGGGTTATATAATTATTATTTATTTTGTAACTAGGTGATTGCTTTTAATGCTAGCAATAAGGGAAGCTTTTGTTATTATAGATTTGTCTGTATATATTGTTCGTCTGTCACTGTCACTATTTGGTATGGCACTTTCCATTAAGATGTGTCAGTGATTGATGACAAAAATATTTAACAATAAAAGCACTGTTAGCATGACTGAATCAGATGCTCTGAGAAGAGATCAGCTGTACCTCTATTAGATTACAGTGTATGTAGAGGGTGCTATAGAAAAATCAAACCGGAGATGACTTGAAACGGACTAGAAAGTGAACTCAAATTCAGATAACATTCTGAAACCCTTCTCGGGGTGGGGGGAGGTGGGGGCTGCTTTTCTGTCGAGCTGTTCCTGCCGCCCCCCCTCCTCACAGGGCTGTAAACACTCAATTAAGCCGGAGCCGCGGTCCTGCCTTCCCTGGCGCTGCTGTAATTATGTGGGTTTTTCGGTGTCAGGCGCTGCGGGGAAGCGCGATCAGAGTTAATTGGAGCGGCCCCCCCCAGCCCAGCCCCTCGGCAGCTGCTGG
>JANHFX010007994.1:0-18025 GCA_027560015.1 Chloroceryle amazona
TCCCCAAAAAGGAAAAGAAAGGGAATAAGGGAGAGAGACTTAGCGATTAGAAAAGGAAACTAGAACACCTTTGATGAAAATAATAATAAAAATGGAATATATACAAATATAGACAAAACCAGTATCAAACCCAAGCCCCCTGATGGTAATTACATCACCATCACCACTGATGCTGTGGAGCAGGCACTGGGAAAGTCCCAGACGGGGCCCAGTGGAAGATGGGAACTGTGTTCAGGAGCTGGATTCTGGTACTGGATTCAGGAGCACACCGACTGGGTCGAAGGCAGAATGGACAGAGTCCTCCTTCCATGCCAGCCATTGAATAAGCAAGCAAGCAACTGGAATAGGACCTGAGCCAAGCAAGCAAGACAGAGCAAAAGCAGGGGGAGACCCTCCTGATCCCTCAGCTTTATACCAAACATGACGTATATGGGCTGGAATCCCTCTTGCTCAGTTTGGGGTCACCTGCCCTGTCTGCTCCTCCCTGCAGGTGCAGCCTTTCACTTTCTGCTCCCCGCAGTGTGGTACATGAGATCCAGCAGTGGCCTTGGTCCGCACCAACCCTTGGTAGTACCTCTAACCATGGGGTGTTCTCACTGCCAGCAGCAGACACTGCCTGGGGAAACAGGCTGATAACTTCAGACAGTGCAGTCAGTTAGAAGAACTGAGATGAAAAGTAAAATCACTGAACAGAGTTAGTTCTGTTCTCACTCAAACCAGGACAAATGGTTGCAAACCATAAAGAGATTAAGTTAAATCTTAACACAGGAAAGCTTTTTTTACCATGAGGGTGGTCTAACACAGGAACAGGTTGCCCAGAGGGACTGTGGCATCTCCAGCCTTGGAGATACTCAGAATCCAACTGGATGTAGTCCTGGTTAACCAGCTATAGGTTACCCTGCTCTGAGCAGTTATGTGGACTAGATGACCACCAGAGCTGCTTTCCAGCCTCAGCTGTGATTCTGTGTGGATCAGTGATTTCTCCTCTATCTAAGCGAGGCCATAAGTTTGAAAAGAAAATATTCTTTGCCTTTTTGCAGAAGGAGAAAGAAAGGAAGAGGAACATACCCTCTGACTTTCCTCTCTTTTTTCAGGTTTTATTATTCTCTAGGAATGACTATCTAAGTGTCTTTCCTAAACAATACCTCTTAGTCTGGAATAAATAATTTAAATTTTAACAGATAGTGGAGGATGTTCATACTGCAGAGGTTATAAATTTTCTGATTCTGTGGTACAGTTAATGTTCTTGCAGTACAAAATTTCATAGAGACTTTTAGTCATCACTTTCAGAAGTGTCCTTCCAGTCAGATTGCTCTTCATTTTCTTAAAAGAGTCATTTATTTTTTCTGTGAATTTCCCTGTTGCTGCGTAAGCAGCACTGGAACAAAAGGTTGCGTTAAGTTCTCTGCCTTTCAACTCCTTTGGTCGCTCAGCTTCAAAGAGCCACATTAAAATGCCTTGCAACAGAACAAACACCAACTGGATTTTCTTTCAGTGTTCAACAGATTCAACATTCTGCCAGCTGCCCAGCAGAATATGGGGAAATGCTGCCACATTCCTCCTTGACATGCAGCAGAGCCCATTAATTCCAAGGTAGCCTTATGGGTATGTTGCAAAATACTTTGCTTGGGTTTTTTAAATAAGCCAAATGGTGTTGTAAAAGGCTGATTTATATAACACTCGAGGTAAAATAGTACTGCTGAAACACATCATTTAGTTGTCTGAGCTTTGTCTCTTAAAGCTATGACACTTTAGGTTCTCCCACTTTCTCCCCATTCCCTTGAGTTCAGTGCTGAAGACAGTCCTCCCACTGAGACCCGTGGCAGAGAAGCAGCACCTCAGCCAGGATGTAAACTTTGAAAATGAGTCTGATTTAACTGATTTTAACCCAAGATGTGGAGTTTAATCAAAATCAAGAGGAAATACAGACTGTCTTCTGAGAGCCTCTTTTACCTCCTGTCTATAATCTACACCATATTGGCTGTTCTACCTGTTTTAGTCCAGAGGTTGGTAACCCACGGGGACTTTTCTGATGTGGAGATCTTCTCCAGTACCTGGGTGTCTAAGGCCTTTGTGTTGTTGATTGTGATCTAACAACTTCTGCAAAATAGCATGCAAGAAACGTGAGACATTTGCACGCATTGAGATACCGTGAGCGATAACTTCACTCTCAAGCATCTGCTAGACCCTTTGTTTACTGCTACTCTTTGTACTGAAGTTCAAATATTTTGGAATGAAATAGGGGAGAAGTTGCACAAGAAGCCCCCTAACTTAGCTGTAGCTTTTTTAATGGACAACATCTGCAGAATACGAGAGGAAAAAACCCCATCTGTTTCCAGTGGCTTTACCCTATTGTGCCTTTCTGATGACTCATAAAGCAAACCTAAAGTCAGACTGTTTGTGGTGTTCTCTCATTTTTTATTACATAAAAAACCCTGGACATGCTCAATAAACAAAAATAAGATACTCAGAGTTGGAGCAGGTATTAGTAGGCCCACCATAAGCCTGATTAAGTGTCATAGTTTCTGGATGAGGAATCTTAAATGGAAATGAAGATTGAGATCTTGGCTACCCAATTAAAAAGAAATCCCAAAACACATCCATTTTCTAGCGGTAACAAAATTGCTTATGGCAAGATTTACTGCAGAGTAGAGACAGACTTTTTTCTGTATCTGTTAGTTTCACCTGGTCTATGATAATTTAATGCACTGGAAATGTGGCAGTTTGCCTAGCAGACTGGTGTGCCTGGTTCTGTTTTGCTTGGATATCCAAGAGATGCTGGGCAATGCCTGTGTGACCTGGTAAGCGGCTGTGATGTCCCATTGCTACTGTGAATGCATTTAAGTAGCAGTAGAATTAATATTTAAAAATCCACCTTTTAAGAATTTCAGATGAAAGCCTTGTTAACTCTCATTGTTGACCAAATGTAGCTTTGAAATTAAGGTGCCCTTGTGCATGCAAAATGGAAATTTTCCCTTCATCTTACCAGGGAGGCAGGAGTGACCTTCCCCTCCTGCCCTCCCTACTTAGTCTTACAGTTCAGTTCTACTCACAGGACATGTAAAGTCAGGCTCTTGACTGCTCTTCTTTAGTAAGAAGGACCTCCCATAGTTGTTAAAACCATGACGTGTTTGTGTACACTGTTCTCACCCTTGTTTTGAAGCTTGTCTCTTTCACCAAAACCCCCATCTCTATCAGAATGTTGGGTTCAGAGGAGTAAGAGGATATATGACTCTGCAGCTCAGAGTCCCACGTGGCCCCCCAGAAGAGGGGGCTCATCCTTTTTTCATAGACCTCTTCATACTAAAGAGTTACTGGACAAAGCAGAGTTGTTTGTGCAGAGCTACAGCAGCACAGGTAATACGTGTCCCGCTTCTTCTTAGTTGATGACTTGAAGCTCTTCTCCAGTTAAGAGGCATGCTAAGGACACTGTCTAAGGGAGCCATGTGCCATGTATTGATATCTGAGCTGCTTCAACTATATTAGGGATATCTTACCCTTTAAGGGGACTGTGCTGAAATATTTTCTCTTAATCACCTAGCTGTACAGAGAGCAAATCTTAGTATATAGTTTGCTGTCTCTCAACCTTACAGGACCTATTGCATTACAAGTTATCAAGCCATCTTGTTTTCTTATTACAAACACAGAACCGATTATGCTCTTCCCTTTAACAACCTTCCAAGAAGACAAGTAACAGAAACCTTTTGCAGAGCAACATAGAGCAGAAAAACACTTGTCAAAAAATGGTGTTCCTTGGGCATATTAATATGAGGAAAACAGAGATAAGAAAGCAAAATAGATCCATGAGAGAGTATTTGTTATTTTTCTATTCTGTATAATTATAATATTATATTATTCACAAATGTAAAGATATTCCTTTGATCCTTCTTCTGATAACATTTTCAGCCTGCCTAGATATACATAGGAAGATTTTTTTTTAGTATGATGCATGTTGTTTCTTTCTGACACCTTAAGACTAGGAAACCAGCAGCTCCAGCCACTGAGCAGGTAATCATGAATCCTATCACTTATGCCAGGGATTTTGATTAGAGAAGGAAGTGATGTTATTTCACTAGGAAAGAGACACAGGCTCCTCTGTCTTCAGCCCATGATAGAGCATCACCTGCGAGGCATGGAAGGAATACAGTTTCTGCCTCCATCCTCTCCCCTGGCCCTGCTGCCCCCAGGTGAGGAGTGGAGACGAACCCCAACTGCTACTGCTTCTCATTTTGTAAGTCTGGAGCTCCTCTCGGAGCCTGCCACGTGGCAAGCATGGATGCAGAGAGCAGTTATTGCTCAGAGTGAGTGCACAGCTGCGATTTCCCATTCACAGAATCTTCTGCCAGTAGTTTCCAGCAAGAAACGGAGCAGGAGCAAGCCCTGCAAGTGACACTAATGTAGCCTGCAAATCATAAGAGTCATGAGAAATCTCCAGGAGAGGATAAGTTATTATTTTGCATTTCTTCTCTTATTGCATAATACCACTCTTTTGGCCACTAGTTTAGTCAGTGATAGATGTGTCCTTAGATACTCAGTGATAAGAGGTCAGTTAGGGTCATGTTTTCTTTTTCTGTGGAAAATGCTGACAGTTTGCCCTTGGTATTTTGACAAGTTTAGACCTATGTGGCTTTTTTAAAAAAAAAGATTTTATCTAGTTGAGTCTTTCAAGCATTCAGTGAGTGTGACCCTCCAGTTTCATCTTTACAGCTCATGTTGTTTTCAGGAAAAGGGAAGAGCAAAATAAACTGGTTTTTCATGGCTGAGTTTAGTGACTGTAAAAATGTAAGTCACCAAAAAAACCCCAATGATTGTTTTGAAAACTTTTGTGAGCACACTCTAAGAAAACTCTAAGTTCATTGCAAAAGAAGCAATTATTTTCCGCTCAAAATGATGCATCTGATAATTCTGAAAAACATATTTCCAAATAAATTGGAAACCAGTAATGTGATAACAAAAACAAACAAACAAAACCAACAACAACAAAAGCGAAAGCAGCAATTACAAAACTGGCTTCAATAACCCTGATACTTGTTTAAAAAAACCTAAACAAGAGATTTCCTCCTATTCTTCCTCTCGCTGAAAATCAGACATCAAAAGCAAAGTAAGCCATATAGATGTTTAATCTATCAATGTAAATTGGCTCAGCACTGGTGTAGCTAGCGCATAAATTACCCGAGGAAAAAATACACAGTCTGTTTGTTCTCTTGTTGAAAAAAATACAGTTCTATTAGTCTGCACTACCATATGAGACAGAATTTCTCCCTTTCTGTGGGGTGTAATTAAGAACAAGATGTGGCATATGAGTGGCTCATGCCTTTGAAGAACATGACAACTTTTGAATAAATAAAAGGAAGATGTGAAAGTTGCTGTGTACTGTTCTTCGCATTGTGGGGAGTTGAACGGGCTTTTTTCTGCCTGGCTCTTTTATGTGCTCATTTGTAGGCAGGTAGGCTTGCTTGCAGGAACCACTGCAAGCATGTTCTGAGAGATGGGCTGCACAGCTGTGTGACCATCTGGGAGATGGGAAGGGAGGAGAGAAGAGAGAAGAGAGTAGAGGAGAGGAGACAGAGGAAAAAGTGATGGCAAAATGATGAAAATGGCAGAAGCCTCCCGTTACTCTCTTTCCAACTTGTCACTTCTGTTGAAAGCAGCAAACCTGCCTGCTATTCTGTTCAGGAGCAAAGGCTCATGACTTTTGCTACAGAGATACCCCGCACTCTCCTGCAAAATGAGCATTTGACCATCAGGCAAAGATTCATAAGAATGCATTTTTATAATGCAAAGAAGTGCCTCTTATTTGAACAGTGAGGTTATATGGAGCATTTTGTCACAATCATAGAAGAGTAACAGTTTTGTCAGAGGCAGCTGTCTCTCCTGAATGGCTTGGGACCAAAGTGATGCCCTTGCTAGTCTATAACCTGTATAAGCTGAAGGTATTATTTCAGTCAATATGTTCTAAAGGAGAAACTGATTATGATCTGAAGATGAGGTGATTGCTTACACAGCATAACTGAAAGGAAACTGTATTCTTGAACATATTTGTCATGTTAATATTCCTCTTTGAAGTGCCAGATCCATCCAAACCTTCTTAGATTTGATGTAGAAAACATACAATTGTATTTTCATAAAGACATTCTGTTCTAACCCTCAGACACGCTTTATCTGGGTCCAGCTTCTCGTACACTGATGTCCTCACTGGTCCTTCACTGAGCCATTCATCTCGAAAACCACAGTGTGCCCGGGAGTGCTGGCTCCCAGCTCTTCGTGGCAGGAGCAGAGGGCACCATGGGTACCAGGTATCCTTCCTGCAGAAGCATTGTCTGGTGTGCCTGAAGGGCACCAGGGTCTACATCTCATCAGAGTTTGGCTACATCAGATGCCAGGAGAGCAGAGCTCAGGGACCTACTTGTGTTCCTCCAGCACCCACATCACCCACAGGCAATGAGGGCTGCTAATCTAATACATATCTGGTCATACCATGAATGATACAACAATCATCAGTATTTGGGGAAGGACCCTTCCCATTGCTTAAATCACGTTTTTCATCATTCCATAGACATTTTTCTAGAGTTCCTCAAGAATATTTTTTTTTTTTTCAGGAAAAAAAGCTTTATTTTGAATATCAGTAATTCCCTATGTTTTATTTTCTTCATAAGGGGACATTTTAAAAATAAATATTTGAGATATGTAAGTGGTTTATTTGTTCTATTTCTAGTATTTCTCACATTTATTTAATGTGAATATGGTTGTTTACATAAACAAAAAGAATCTTTATGTCTATAAAATATAATCAAATATATTAAAATTTGTACTAAAGGAATTAAATGACTGTAACATTTCAATTCAGGAACACTGTTTAAACAGCACACTTCAACATGACTTTTTTTTTTTTCCACAGTAAAATTTCAGGAAAATATACTAAACCATTTTGAATTCAGGCAGAAAAGTATTTGCTCAACAGAAAGTGGGTTGATGAAAGCATCTATGTATCTCTGTAGACAACCAGACCTTTGCATGGTTCAAACATGAAGTAACTAAGCAATACATTCTGGGCTTCACTTCCCACTTAATTGTTTGAATCATTACTAGAACAGGTTCTTTTTTTGTTGTAAATCGCTGTCATTTCTCGGGTTCTCATGTAGTAATGTCAATTTATATCATATGAGAAGACCAGGACTGATCTAGACTCTTCTCATCAAATTATATGCCACTTGCATTAGTTTAAAATCCATGGCATTCTTATGATGCTGTTGAAACTTTTTATGGTTACTTTTATAAAAAATGGCCAGAAGTGTGAGGTGTGCAAAAACTTGCACAAATCTGTTTTAGATAGGAGAAGGCAGAAATGTTTTCAGAATTATTAGCATGTTAATCACGTTAGTGAACTATCAAATCTGAGTAAAATCTTAGTGAATGTGCTTGATTTATCCTTCCATTTGTTTCACAGTTATTGGCCTGAAAATATCCAGATTTCTTCTTGTACAACAAACTTAAACCCACATTTTTAGACCTAATATTTACTATACCCAAAGTGATCTGTAGTTGAAGTTTTTTAAACACTGAATTAAAAATATTTAATAATCACTGTAATATGTGCAATTTCCAAGTTACACTATAAATTAATCCATGAAAGTATGCAACTTACAAAGCTTAGTCAACTGCTAAAGTCATTTAATGACTGACTGATATCCAGGTAAATAACTGGAGCTAATTCAATATGCAGTCACAGTATCTCTACAAGAACTTACCCATATCATAAATTCTTTTAGTGATTCAAATTTTTACAAACTTTGCTTTCAAATAGCACGCAACCTAGGTAATACAAGTAAAATCAGAGTAGAGTCAGAGTAGTCAAGATTTTTCTTTTCCTGAGGTCTAATTGTATAGCATATTGTATTTTAAATTTAAAATTAGACATATTTTAAAAGATGGTATCTTCAAAGAGCTTTAGAACATAGTTTGAGAACAAGAGGCTGGTATATGCAATATGAATAAGAAGTCCTAATTTGGGTCTACAGCTTCTGATTGCACTAAAAACCAGTTTGAAATAAATGTGACTCAGTTAAATATAAAAAATTGTTCAAAATGAACATCAGCTTTCTAGAATAAATTGCTTAGTCATAGAAAGACCATAAGATACTGAGGAACTGACCTCAGAGGAGGCAAGTGAAGCCCTGCTGTTCTGGAGGAAGCTGCCTGGACAGCACTGCTTGCAGGAGAAAATGTGATTAAATCCTGTACATCCTCACTCTTCTGTTCTTAGGCATGGGGCTTACTCTTTCTCTTTATGGAACTTCCGATGCATGCCATACAGCACAATGCAGGAGAAGCAGCTTACAAAGGCACGTGCTTCTAGTCTATGGAAGGCTTGCAAAGCGGGATCCTGCCACTGCAAAAATGAGCAGTATATGGTGTTTTGTGAGACAAAGACCATTAGCAGAAAAATCCCTTTATTTCCCTCTTCATTTTTGCAGAGTGACACGGTAGATTTCACCGCTCTCCATACTCCATCAGCACAAGGTCTGCGTCTTGGCTCTGTGAACATGTGTTATGGAAAAGCTCTTGTTCCTTCCCGTCCAGAGAGGGAAAATGTGCCTCAGTTCAGCCTTAGAGATAAACCCCTCAGTTCAGCCTCAGTTCAGCCTTTAGAGATAAACCCCAATTAGAACAGCAAACTCTTACTCTATAAATTATCAGTTGTTTCAAACACTGAGTCTGTCCCAATGGTCATAAGTGCTGGGGAAGTACAGATCCAAAACCAGGTTACACATCCCGGTGTCTTTCTTACTGTGAATCTACTTGTTGCAAGCTTTTCTATTCAGCCACACTCCTAAACTCACCAGGATCTTTTATGTAATTTCCTCACGCCTTCTGCATTACACAGATTTTATAACATCACGTACATGTCATCATTCATTAAAATCTGGAAGCCAGCAATAGCAGCTTTAGTGTTGGATGTTGGCATCAGGCAGGCAACCTGAGGTGCTTTGGGGTCATTATTTTCAGCTGCTCCGGAAAAAGTGAAGATTTTTTCTTGAAGCCCCTGTTTGTCACTGTTTTTCTCATCTTCTTGCTGGCTTTCTGCCTCAATGATGCACTCCATCTCTTCATATTCTAGCTTAGTTTGCACCACTGCGTGATCAGTTTTGTCTATCCATTCCTAGGAACATGAAAATGGGGATGTTGGCAGGGACTGAGATATCAATCAAAAGAAACCTGGATGTACAGAAACTAATTTCCCTTTAGTAATGGCATCTTTCCAGGATAAGCCACAATGGAGAAGATGAAAAAGAAGCAATATAGACAAGCAGGACATAAGATAGAAGGATGGAAGAAAGGCAGAAACCAGACAGGATTTCACAAATACATACAAACTCCTGATTATTATCAAGAGCACAACAAATGCATCTTCATATTTAATTAGGGCCTTTAGAAAACCTTGAATATGTAAAATACCTGGTGTTCCCTCCTTGATAGACTCATGCACTCTGTGACCCAAACCCTGACTTAATCTAAATTAAAGCTGAGTTTACATGGAGATTTAGGTAACACAGCATTTTTGTATTAAAGTTGCAGTATCAATTTACATTTATATCTTTCTTTTTCAGTTTAAAGCTATTTTATATATAGAAGTTTTTCAGTTTGTCACTGAAACTTTATTATTAGTCTCTGGTATTGTCAATAGGTTTGAAAATGTAAATATTTGACCTTTCTCCACTCAGAAGAAACTTAGTAGCAAATAAGTTAAAACCAGCCCAATTAATACAGAAAAAAACATCACATACGTGATGTCAGGGACTCTTGAAGTGGTGAGAAAACAAAATCAAAAGCTGTGGCCTATTCATTTGACAGTGATTTCATGTCTCAAGTTTTAGCAACCATGCACACCTCTGTGGCTAGGAGAGGATGCTTCATGCTCTGACTGATGACTCCAAAGGCATGAGAGCCATCAGTGGCTCCCAGCACGTCACAAACATAAAGGTCAAGATCAGCAAGCTCTGAGTTATTGTGGGCAGGAACGAAGGCAAACATCACAATGGCATCTCACTGGATATTGTGCCCCTGGAAACCCTTAAATTCTTCTCCAATGACTTCTCTATCTCTTTCTACGGCAAGTCTCTTTTCACAGTGCCAAAGCAGCGCAGCTTTGATCGTATGAGGTCTGGTGTTTTCTCTCTGCATCCTCTCAATGCTACACAAGGGGAAGGCTTTTCTCTTGGGCCAGGGAGTGCTTGTGGTAATGTCTGTGCAGAGCAAGTATCAGTAGCTACTCTCAGATCATTCTCAATACTGTAGAGTTTATAGCCTTAGTAGGGAGGGAATGTTTACCTGGAAGTTGCCATTATGATCATTGAAGAGATCAGCAAATATGTATTTTGGATCTGGTATAGCAGGCATGACTGACTTCTGAAGCCTGCAAAGAGAACAGAAAAATACAAAACAATGCTTTGTTATAGTGTAGTCCTTCACAGAAAAGTATACTTTAGCACAGTTCTGTAGCTACAAATATATTTTACATGACAGCACACTAGTCTTGATTAATGTCAGAAAGCAGTTATGATGTCATCAGGCTAAGAATGATTTTTCTGCCGGTTTTTCAACCCCATCCTAGTAAAATCTGACTATATGCAAACTTGCAGCCAGTTGACAAGTGCCATTCTGCTCCATGCAGTAGTCAGAGCTTTACATTCCCTGGCCACATTTCCCTAGACAGGGAAGATGGTGCAACAACCAGCTATACTGTCTGACTTAGTGAGCACAAATGTGAATTTCAAATATAGAGCTATAGGAGACATGATTTTACCTGGAAACATGGTCTTTTATCAGAATTATTCTGGTTTAGAAAATCAAAGGCCTTGGGGTTTGGAAGGACAGGCTACATTATCCCTCAAATACTAATTAAGCTACTGAATTCTACATTTTCATGATGATTTCAGTTATCAGATAAGAATGTTGAGTGCTAAGACACTTGATCTTGAATAACAGCTCTGTTTTCATGACAATGTTATTTAGTAGTAACCAATAAAATGATATTTACCTCTGCCATTGACACAGCAGAATCAAGAGGATAAGCATCATTAGAAGTACTGCCAGCAAACAACCTAAAATAATTACTGTGTTTGAATGAGATTTTATATCATCATCACATGAATCTAGGAATAATCACAAAAAAAAGTATGTGAAAAAAATTTTTGCTTTCACAGTAAATGCTCCTAATCATGCTAGAACATTGACTTTTCCTAAAAAAAAACAACAACCAAACAAACCCCAAACCAAACCAAAAATCAGACAAGTTTGTAAGAACAAATAAAGCACATTCAATTGTGGAATTGAAACTGAAAAGAAAAGCCATCCTTCCCCAAACCTGAAGTGAAGTGTTTCCCCCCAGTGAAGGGGCTGTGCTAATGTCAGTTCTGATCCAGAAGCCTCTGGTCAAATGGTCCAGGTAGGGCTATTCTATGCTCATCTCCTAGAGATGCGCAGGAAGACATTGTCTTCTGAGTTTTCTTAAGGGCATTTGCCAGCCACATGTGAGGACACACCTGCAGGCTTACATGGTGGAGGAGACATCTCTGGAGCTTAGCACTGTGGCTGCTACTAGTGCACAGTCTGCACATACCTATGCTCCAGGTTTTCATCAAGCTTTGTGTAGAGAGATTTTCTTCTGGTGAGTTAATAGCCTACTGATATGATAAGGATGTGTTGGGGTGGTGTACAGTCTTTACTACAGCAAATTTGAGGTTTGGGTTTGATAACCAGTAGAAATACTGTTTCCATCAAATATCTACATGAAGTCAAACACACTCAGTTAAATGTGTCTGGTGGGAAAGCAGTGCTGATACTGACTTCACTTCCATTTCATCTCCTTTTCCCCATCTTCCGTTTTGATCAGTCCAGCACATATGAGCATCAGACTGCTATGACTCTGGTCCTCTAGTTCAACTGGATGTACTTTCAAAACAAACTGCTTTCAAAAATGGGGCATCAAGGATTTTCTTACAGTACAGGTTTGATGTCCACGTATCAAATGTGGAAACACCACCACCCCAGCACGTCCCGGCATGTATGCCATTGCTGTCATTGGTGGACCCTAGATAATATTGTAACATAAATAATGACACTCTTAACTTTGCTGATTATGGTATCAAGTGAGAGTGTTATGGGTCATCAGGAACAAACTGGACAGGAGTTTACCATGGTCAATTAGACATCCACACAAGCTTTCTTTGATAACAGAAGATGGAATGCAACAGTGTAACATTAATTTGCTACATCTTCCCCATCTCTTCAGCAGTCACCCCTGCCCCATTTGTACTTAGACACATATGAATGCAGCACTGCTGTTACCTAATAATGTGCCATTCATCCAAAATGATTCTGCTTCCCAGTCACTGCTGTAATTAACTACGTTGCAGTAGGGTACTAGCCTCTTCAGTCTGACCCGGAAAGAATAGCATTTTCTTGGATCAAAGCCTTGCTCTCCAACACTGCAACACTTAGAAGTTCTGGACTGAGGAGGAAGGTGTAGCATCATTAATTGTGTTTTTCAAAACAGTGCTTCAGAAAGCTACATTCTGTCATAGTCATAACTAGGACAAGGGATAGGCCAACACAAAATCTCAGAAATTAACTTTAACTTATCTGAGTTGCGAGGGATTCTGGTTTTGACTGACTCTTCACTAGTCATATTCATTCCTTATTGTCTGAGATAGAGTTGAAGGTCATAATAATCATTACATAGAGCACTATGTTACAGTTGCATATTTACTGTATGCAAAGACACTTCGATCCACAAAATATTTACAAGTTATATTTGAGACTGGAAAGGTAAATGAAATAATATTTAGAAATAATTAACTTTAGAATAAATAAAAATCCTGTGTAATCTCTTTTCTTCCATTCTTTTTCATGTTTTTTTGTTTGTTTGTTTTACTCCTCTCTTCTTTTTTCTACTATCTTTCTGCTTTTATCTTCCAAAACTCTTCTGTTCTGAATGTATGACCTTTCCCTTAAGACTGTCCTCAGCTCTTCAGTTGGCAACTTCATACAGCTCAAAAAAAAAAAAAAAGGAATTCTGGAATGTCAGGGATGCAGGATCCTAAAAACCTGTTTTCTGCTACCAGCTATATTTGAAATATAGGATGGAAGAACAATTTAAAACCAACTCTATTTTATACTCTATTGAGATGCCACTTCCAGCTCCTTCCAATCTTGATTAAAAATTTCATGTCCAACTTACTTGCCACTCTTTGTCAAACTTGTTTTTGTATTGAAGCTCAAGTTTCAAGCACTTCGCAGCTCTCTCTGGTTTATTACAGCTTACAGTAACAGTGTCCTCTTTCCAGAAGAAGGTCACATTTTCTGGTCTATTGGGCTTTACTAAGAAGAAGAGAAACAAATTATGCTATAGTCTCTTAAAAAGAAGTATTTTGCAATTAAAATTATTGTTATTCCTTCCTTGTCTCAATGTTTCTCTGAGTAATAAGTGAAGGTGGGCTTCCTTCTTGGAGGATGCACTTCTGTTGCTGAACTCCCTATTAAACATCAGAATGGAACTTGACACCATGACGCTGCTCACCGCTTAAGGTGCCACATTCAAAGGTAGAAACTATCTCATATCAGGAACTTATTTCAAGTACTTAATAAGAACTCTAATCTCCTCATACTCGTTGCAATCAAGAGAAAGAAAGAGGCTTCTTCATTGGAAAGGAATTGGCAAATTCAGTACCACAAAACCTACAAGACACACTTGTGAGGTTGATGGAGGTTATGTGGGATATGGTGGGGTTGGAAAAAGCACTAAGTGTCTACAAGATCACAGTGTCTACCCCACACTGATTTCAGATGGTTCCAAGAACCTGCAATGATTTGATGTATTTAGCTAGTTATTCTTGAGTAGTAGGAAATAAAGAAGTGAGAAGAGCGTTACTTGCTTTCTCAATCATTCCAGCTGCTTTTTCATACAATGAAAATTCTGCCTTCCTAATTTAAAGCTGAGTCTGATCCTTGATATTTATGCTTTGTTACTTTTGAAATTCACTTTACTAACAGTGGGTGTTCAATAGCCAAAATTTGAGGATCAAGTTCCCTCTTTCCATAATTTATCAGATAATGGTAAAATGATGAGATATAAAAGAATTCTCAAAGTTGGATGCCTTAACCATTATTTGTTTAATTCCTTTTGCTAAAACATTATTAATAAATGCTTATAATGTAATTGGAACATATCTATTTTTTTCAGATAGTTCTGACTGTATATTTTTTTGTGTGCTTTTCCATCAGAAAAAAATCCATCCACTTTAAATGCTGTAACTATGTGAAATTCCAGAAGATTTTGTAACTAATCTCACACTAGATGTGAAATATATATTTTGGGGCAGGAGGGATTTAATGAAAACAGGAACATTTTCTCTCTACTAGTACAACAATGCCTCTTACTCTGTCAAATTGTACCAGAGCCACTCAGCTAATTTCTATGGATGGCTAGTGATGGTTTTATGGCAGCTTTTTTGACAAGAGGTATTTTTCTGCCTCTCATTCCATGGAAGATGGGAAAAGAATGGAAAGTTAAAAATATGAGAAAGATCACAGAGCCAGCACTACGACAAGAAATTATCAACTTTTATTCATTTTCCTGATATGACTACTGAGCAGGCCTGCATTAGACTAAGCACACTCATATATATTGTAGTATTTTCACTCTGATTTTGAGACTGCTTTGGGACAAATCTTATTGTCCCATGTAATCTTAGCTTTAGCTGCACACAGGTCTGTGTAACTACTGATGACAGCAAGGGATGAAAATCAGCATCAAATAACTATTGTCCAGTTTTAGCACGCACACACAAAACCTTTTTATACACCTGTGTAACTGATTTCTTCTCAAAGTGAGAACAACTAGAGAATCAGTGAAGACACTAGGACTGCCAAAGTAGCTGTGGTTTTACATACTTACTATAAAAATCAGATTTTAGTCTTTTAGAAAAAAGCTCTTTGCTTCCATTGCCATTTCTGATAGAGAAGGCAAGGGTGGGTCCTTCTGTTTTAAAAAGACATCCAGAATTATAATCTTCATCCAATAAATAGGTTGGGCATAGCTTCCAAACTTTGTGCTTGCCTTCATCAAATCTATAAATGAAATAATATTGGTGAATTGAACACCCTTGCTAGTTAACACAAGATAATTCTTTTTTTTGTTACTGTTCTTTCATTTTTATTTTTAAATATTTCAAAAGCTGCTACCAAGGAAGGTCTACACATGGAATGTCTTGAAGTGGCAAATTTCACAGTTGTGTAAGGGAATTCATTACCCAAAGCTCATCGACTTTCCACACCTGGGTTTGCATTTTGATGTAGTCTGATGTTATCAACTTTCCTTCTTGTTGTTATTGTTGTTTTCTAATAAGTGAATTAATTGCTCAAACAGATTGCTCAAACAATTCCAAGATTGTACTGCTGAAATTCTTTCGCATGTAGCACCCAGAAAGAAAAGGGAATAGAAGCACTATGACATCATCTAGTAAGGAAAATAAACACACATATGTGGAAAACCCACTTTCAATAGTGTAATTAGCATTAGCACCTAGCATAAAGACAGAAGAGGGACAAATCTTTCACGTAATCTCTGTCATGACTCACTATTCAGAAGGCTGATTGAGTTGTAGTAGCAGGCTTTGAATATAAACAGGTTTACTGCTGGATGATTAACAAATGTTAAAAGCATTTTCAGGTACAGTTCACAGCAGACTCAAATGAGCTTAGCTATTTCAGCCTCCCAAAGTAAACCCTTTAAGAACAGGCAGTGTCAATACTTACGTATAAGAAAATGACACATTCTTGCTGGGAAATAGTTCTTTTGCTGCCCATGTGATCTTCATCTTCTCGTTATTGAAATTGATTATGGTGGTGCTGATGGCATCTTTCCAACCTGCCCAGGACATTGACAGAGAATATGGTTTCAGTAGTAAGTATGAAAAGCATCCCTTGACATTGACATGCGATCAGTACTTCATAGATATGTATGCAATAGACTCAGATGATCATAAAATAAGAAGAGGTGAGAGTATCTAAAATTCAAGGAAACAGAGTAAAATAGCCTAGTGAGGTTGAAATTAGAATTTCAAAATAACAAAATGAAAGCATACACAGCAACACCAGAGAGTACTCCATAGTCCATGGGCCAAAAGGTACAGACTAGTTCATGTGTGTGCAATGTTCAGGGCTTTGCAGGCCAACTTTCCCCAATAATACCTCCTAAGGCTTTCCTGCTTGGGAAAACTACTTGGGAACTTATGCCACATGGAGCCTGTGTGTAAGCTGTCAAATGTTTACTATAAGAAACAAGGGACTAACACCACAAGTCAAGACCAGACCTAGATCCACAGGAACACAGAGCAGATGAGCGTAAGTAGGTGTACTGCATAGCTGACCGATGGTTATAATTACAGGTTCTTCATCTTCAAATAAAATTGACTTTGTAAAAAAGAATATAAATGTTGCTGAACAGAGAATCCTGAGATAATTTTTATGAGTATAGAACAAATCTTTTCAACTCCCTTTAGAAGCCGTTTCAAAATTAACTTACAATGTTGGTTCTGTGTGCACGATACTTTGGCACAATGGCAGAAGGCAACATGGCGTTTGTAGGGCACGTTTTTGAATCAATTTTTAAGTCAAACATAAACAAAATTCTTCAGTTTGATCTAAGAAGGTGGCTTAACATCTCTGCAGAGAGCTGTGCACACACATCTCCCTGCACTTAACAAAAGGATTTCAAATAGACTATATGCTAAGCAGAGAGGCGCGCAGGCTGGCCAGTAAGATACAGCAGAGTCAGTACCTCCAAGTCCTATCTCGAGCAAAGCCAGCTGAGAAATAAAAGTAAGGATTTTGTTAAAGAGGTAATATACCCTTCCCTCTCTGTACAGGCCAACTCTTCAAATACCTTTTCAGAGTGCCACGTTTTTCCTCAATTCCAAAACAAAAAAGACACCAGCATTAAAACTCCGAATCCCATAAAGTTCTTTTAATGAAGTGTTTGATCTCTTCAAATATACAGTGCATTTACATTTACAGTGTGATAGCTCTATACTAATTAGAGACTGCAATTCAGAGCTGTGTGTGTTTGGCAGTTATTTTTTTGGGTGACAGAGAAGAGTATCAGTTTGGTTTCAGTTCTGCAGTGATTTATCAATAGACTTTGCACACTGAGTAGTCCACTTGACTTCAGCAGGGTTACTAAGAGTGCATCAACTTAAACACATATAAAATTAAACACACATAAATAAACTTAAACACATATCAATTTAAACATATAAATCTTTCTAGGATCAGAATATTTTTCTGCAAAACCTCTATATATTATGAACTGAAATTCCGGTATTCTAATATTTAAATATAAACTCTAGCAACTGCAGCTACTTATGTACTAAAATGGAAAGCAGTATGTTATTAAATCCTTTAACAATAAATAGAACCTTTTAATAGGAATGGAACAGAAATTGTAATAAACTATCTGTTGAGATACATATTCTTTCCTGTGCTCTAGATTTTAAGAACTTCATAAGAAACCAATATGAACATAATTAAATATCAATGTAGGACATAAAAGGCTTTACCAATCTTTTACAAGAAGCTTTCTTTCTAGAGCTCTAGTCATGGCAATTTTCTATGGCGCTTTCTAATGTCATGTGTTTTGTAGCCTTTTTCAGTGTAGTATGAGCTGCGTTTTGTGTAAATGTCCAGTAAATATTTGCGTGCGTCTTTTCAAATTATAGCATGCATATGATGCATAATTCACATTTCAACATGAAAAGATGCATAGCTTAAGTGATGATTTTAAAGTTTAGATTAAATTGACATTAAATCCTCTGAGGATATGCACAGATTATCTGAAATGTGATGTTTCCTTCTGCTGATCTTTTCTTGCCTTTAACTGAAAAGATGATTAGTTTCCCTCCTCTCCTCTCCTCTCCTCTCCTCTCCTCTTGTCTCCTTCCTCTCTCCTTCGTTTTGCTCGCACGAT